>CATKUP010000469.1:0-171000 GCA_949786385.1 Onychomys leucogaster
TAACTCCATTTTCGAAGGGAAACACGCAGCATAGTTCTCATCCATGGATCACACTCTGCTTTAGAGCGAGAAGCACGCTCTTGCTTTCTAATATCTCTAAGACAGCCGGAAATATGAGTGTGCCCAGAAAAATAGAACGGTGTTTCCTACACATATGGACCATATCCAGTCCAAATCTGCTTCTGAAACTGATATAAAGCATTGACCCTCTAACATCCAATGCTTGTCTGTTAAGATGAGAAACTTGTGAGCTCTGTGAACGATGTAGTTCGTTTGAGCAGAAAAGTGACTGCCCTTACCTGAAACGAAGTCTTGCTTGTAGGAAGACTCAGAGCCTGGGATTTAACTCCATTTCTGAAGGCAAACACACAGCATAGTTCTCATCCATGGATCACACTCTGCTTTTGAACGAGAAGCACGCTCTTGCTATCTAGAGTCTCTAAGACAGCAGGAAACGTGAGTGTGCTGAGAACAAAAGAATGTTGTTTCCTACACATACGGACCATATCTAGTCCAACTCTTCTTCTGAAACTGATACAAAGCACTGGTCCTCTAACATCCAATGCTTGTCAGTTAAGATGGGAAACGTGTGAGCTTCATGAACGATGTAATTTGTTTGAGCAAAAAAGTGACTGCCCTTACCTTAAACGAAGTCTTGCTTGTACGAAGACTCAGAGCCTGGGATTTAACTCCATTTCTCAACTGAAACACACAGCAGTGTTCTCATCCTTGATCACACTCTGCTTTAGAACAAGAAGCACCCTCTTGCTTTTTAGAGTCTCTAAGACAGGAGGAAACGTGATTTTGCTGAGAACAAAAGAACGGAGTTTCCTACACATACGGACCATATCTAGTCCAACTCTGCTTCTTAAACTGATACAAGGCACTGGTCCTCTAACATCCAATGCTTGTCTGTTAAGATGAGAAACGTGTGAGCTCCGTGAACGATGTAGTTCGTTTGAGCTGAAAAGTGACTGCCCTTACCTGAAACGAAGTCTTGCTTGTTGGAAGACACAGAGCCTGGGATTTAACTCCATTTCTGAAGGGAAACACACAGCATAGTTCTCATCCATTCATCACACTCTGCTTTAGAGCGAGAAGCACGCTCTTGCTTTCTAAAGTCTCTAAGACAGCAGGAAACGTGAGTGTGCTGAGAACAAAAGAACTGTGGTTCCTACACATACGGACCATATCTAGTCCAACTCTGCTTCTGAAACTGATACGAAGCACTGGTCCTCTAACATCCAATGTTTGTCAGTTAAGATGAGAAACGTGTGAGCTTTGTGAATGATGTAGTTCCTTTGAGCTGAAAAGTGACTGCCCTTACCTGAAACGAAGTCTTGCTTGTAGGAAGACACAGAGCCTGGGATTTAACTCCTTTTCTGAAGGGAAACACACAGCATAGTATTCATCCATGGATCACACTCTGGTTAGAGCGAGAAGCACACTCTTGCTTTCTAGAGTCTCTAAGACAGCAGGAGATCTGAGTGTGCCCAGGACAATAGAACGGTGTTTCTTACACATATGGACCATATCCAGTCCAAATCTGCTTCTGAAACTGATACAAAGCACTGGTCCTCTAACATCCAATGTTTGTCAGTTAAGATGAGATATGTGTGAGCTTTGTGAATGATGTTCTTCCTTTGAACTGAAAAGTGACTGCCCTTACCTGTAACGAAGTCTTGCTTGTAGTAAGACGCAGAGCCTGGGATTGAACTCCATTTCTTAAGAGAAACACACAGCATAGTTCTCATCCATGGATCTCACTCTGTTTTAGAGCGAGAAGCACGCTCTTGCTTTTAGAGTCTCTAATATAGCAGGAAATCTGAGTGTGCCCAGAACAAAAGAACGGTGTTGCCTACATATACAGACCATATGTAGTCCAAATCTGCTTCTGAAACTGATACAATGCACTGGTCCTCTAATATCCAATGCTTGTCAGTTAAGATGAGAATCGTGTGATCTTCGTTAACGATGTAGTTCGTTTGAGCAGAAAAGTGACTGCCCTTACCTGAATCGAAGTCTTGATTGTAGGAAGACAGAGAGCAAGGGATTTAACTCCATTTTTGAAGGGAAACACACAGCATAGTTCTCATCCATGGATCACACTCTGCTCTAGAGCGAGAAGCACGCTCTTGCTTTCTAAAATCTCTAAGACAGCAGGAAATCTGAGTGTGCCCAGAACAATAGAACGGTGTTTCCTACACATACGGACCATATCTAGTTCAACTCATCTTCTGAAACTGATACAAAGCACTGGTCCTCTAACATCCAATGCTTGTCAGTTAAGATGGGAAACCTGTGAGCTTCATGAACGATGTAGTTCGTTTGAGCAAAAAAGTGACTGCCCTTACCTTAAACGAAATCTTGCTTGTAGGAAGACACAGAGCCTGGGATTTAACTCCATTTCTGAAGGGAAACACACAGCATAGTATTCATCCATGGATCACACTCTGGTTTGAGCGAGAGGCACACTCTTGCTTTCTAGAGTCTCTAAGACAGCAGGAAATCTGAGTGTGCCCAGAACAAAAGAACGGTGTTTCCTACATTTACAAACCATAAGTAGTCCAAATCTGCTTCTGAAACTGATACAAAGCACTGACCCTCTAACATCCAATGCTTGTCAGTTAAGATGAGAAACGTGTGAGCTTCGTGAACGATGTAGTTCGTTTGAGCAGAAAAGTGACTGCCCTTACCTGAATCGAGGTCTTGCTTGTAGGAAGACTCAGAGCCTGGGATTTAACTCCATTTCTAAAGTGAAACACACAGCAGTGTAATCATCCATTGATCACTCTCTGCTTTAGAACAAGATGCACGCACTTGCTTTCTAGAGTCTCTAAGACAGCAGGAAACGTGTGTGTGCTGATAACAAAAGAACGGTGTTTCCTACACATATGGACCATATCTAGTTCAACTCTGCTTCTGAAACTGATACAAAGCACTGGTCCTGTAACATCCAATGCTTGTCAGTTAAGATGAGAAACGTGTGAGCTTTGTGAATGATGTAGTTCCTTTGAACTGAAAAGTGACTCCCCTTACCTGAAACGAAGTCTTGCTTGTAGTAAGACAGAGAGCCTGGGATTGAACTCCATTTCTTAAGAGAAACACACAGCATAGTTCTCATCCACGGATCACACTCTGTTTTAGAGCGAGAAGCACGCTCTTGCTTTCTAGAGTCTCTAAGACTGCAGGAAACGTGATTTTGCTGAGAACAAAAGAACGGGGCTTCCTACACATACGGACATTATATAGTCCAACTCTGCTTCTGAAACTGATACAAAGCACTGGTCCTCTAACATCCAATGCTTGTCTGTTAAGATGAGAAACGTGTGAGCTTCGTGAACGATGTAGTTGGTTTGAGCTGAAATGTGACTGCCTTACCTGAAACGAAGTCTTGCTTGTAGGAAGACTCAGAGCCTGGGATTTAACTCCATTTCTGAAGTGAAACACACAGCAGTGTTCTCATCCATTGATGAACCTCTGCTTTAGAACAAGAAGCACGCTCTTGCTTTCTAGAGTCTCTAAGACAGCAGGAAACGTGAGTGTGCTGAGAACAAAAGAACGGTGTTTCCAACACATACAGACCATATCTAGTCCAACTCTGCTTCTTAAACTGATACAAAGCACTGGTCCTCTAACATCCAATGCTTGTCTGTTAAGATGAGAAATGTGTGAGCTCAGTGAACGAAGTAGTTCGTTTCAGCTGAAAAGTGACTGCCCTTACCTGAAACGAAGTCTTGCTTGTAGGAAGACACAGAGATTGGGATTTAACTCCATTTCTGAAGGGAAACACACAGCATAGTTCTCATCCATGGATCACAATCTGCTTTAGAGCGAGAAGCACGCTCTTTTTTTCTAGATTCTCTAACACAGCAGGAAACGTGAGTGTGCTGAGAAAATAAGAATGGTGTTTCCTACACATACGGACCATATCTAGTCCAACTCATCTTCTGAAACTGATAGAAAGCACTGGTCCTCTAACATCCAATGCTTGTCAGTTAAGATGAGAAACATGTGAGCTTCGTGAACGATGTAGTTCGTTTGAGCTGAAAAGTGACTGCCCTTACCTGAATCGAAGTCTTGCTTGTAGGAAGACAGAGAGCAAGGGATTTAACTCCATTTTTGAAGGGAAACACACAGCATAGTTCTCATCCATGGATCACACTCTGCTTTAGAGCGAGAAGCACGCTCTTGCTTTCTAAAATCTCTAAGACAGCAGGAAATCTGAGTGTGCCCAGAACAATAGAACGGTGTTTCCTACACATATGGACCATATCCAATCCAAATCTGCTTCTGAAACTGATATAAAGCATTGACCCTCTAACATCCAATACTTGTCTGTTAAGATGAGAAACTTGTGAGCTCTGTGAACGATGTAGTTCGTTTGAGCAGAAAAGTGACTGCCCTTACCTGAAATGAAGTCTTGCTTGTAGGAAGACTCAGAGCCTGGGATTTAACTCCATTTCTGAAGGCAAACACACAGCATAGTTCTCATCCATGGATCACACTCAGCTTTTGAACGAGAAGCACGCTCTTGCTATCTAGAGTCTCTAAGGCAGCAGGAAACGTGAGTGTGCTGAGAACAAAAGAGCGGTGTTTCCTACATATACAAACCATAAGTAGTCCAAATCTGCTTCTGAAACTGATACAAAGCACTGACCCTCTAACATCCAATGCTTGTCAATTAAGATGAAAAACGTGTGAGCTTCGTGAACGATGCAGTTCGTTTGAGCAGAAAAGTGACTGCCCTTACCTGAATCGAAGTCTTGCTTGTAGGAAGACTCAGAGCCTGGGATTTAACTCCATTTCTGAAGTGAAACACACAGCAGTGTAATCATCCATTGATCACTCTCTGCTTTAGAACAAGAAGCACGCTCTTGCTTTCTAGAGTCTCTAAGTCAGCAGGAAACGTGTGTGTGCTGAGAACAAAAGAACGGTGTTTCCTACACATACGGACCATTTCTAGTCCAACTCTGCTTCTGAAACTCATACAAAGCACTGGTCCTCTAACATCCAATGCTTGTCAGTTAAGATGGGAAACGTGTGAGCTTCATGAATGATGTAGTTCGTTTGAGCAGAAAACTGACTGCCCTTACCTTAAACGAGGTCTTGCTTGTAAGAAGACTCAGAGTCTGGGATTTAACTCCATTTCTGAATTGAAACACACAGCAGTGTTTTCATCCATTGATCACACTCTGCTTTAGAACAAGAAGCACGCTCTTGCTGTCTAGAGTCTCTAAGACTGCAGGAAACGTGAGTGTGCTGAGAACAAAAGAACGCTGTTTCCTACACATACGGACCATATCTAGTACAACTCTGCTTCTGAAACTGATACAAAGCACTGGTCCTCTAACATCCAATGTTTGTCAGTTAAGATGAGAAACGTGTGAGCTTTGTGAATGATGTAGTTCCTTTGAACTGAAAAGTGGCTGCCCTTACCTGAAATGAAGTCTTGCTTGTAGTAAGACACAGAGCCTGGGATTTAACTCCATTTCTGAAGGGAAACACACAGCATAGTATTCATCCATGGATCACACTCTGGTTAGAGCGAGAGGCACACTCTTGCTTTGTAGAGTCTCTAAGACAGCAGGAAATCTGAGTGTGCCCAGAACAATAGAACGGTGATTCCTACACATATGGACCATATCCAGTCCAAATCTGCTTCTGAAACTGATACAAAGCACTGGTCCTCTAACATCCAATGTTTGTCAGTTAAGATGAGAATCGTGTGAGCTTTGTGAACGATGTAGATCGTTTGAGCAGAAAAGTGACTGCCATTACCTGAATCGAAGTCTTGCTTGTAGGAAGACTCAGAGCCTGGGATTTAACTCCATTTCTGAAGTGAAACACAGCAGTGTAATCATCCATTGATCACACTCTGCTTTAGAACAAAAAGCACGCTCTTGCTCTCTAGAGTCTCTACGACAGCAGGAAACGTGAGTGTGCTGAGAACAAAAGAACGGTGTTTCCTACACATACGGACCATATCTAGTCCAAATCTGCTTCTGAAACTGATACAAAGCACTGGTCCTCTAACATCCAATGTTTGTCAGTTAAGATGAGAAACGTGTGAGCTTTGTGAATGATGTAGTTCCTTTGACCTGAAAAGTGACTGCCCTTACCTGAAATGAAGTCTTGCTTGTAGTAAGACACAGAGCATGGGATTTAACTCCATTTCTGAAGGGAAACACACAGCATAGTATTCATCCATGGATCACACTCTGGTTAGAGCGAGAGGCACACTCTTGCTTTCTAGAGTCTCTAAGACAGCAGGAAATCTGAGTGTGCCCAGAACAATAGAACGGTGATTCCTACACATATGGACCATATCCAGTCCAAATCTGCTTCTGAAACTAATACAAAGCACTGGTCCTCTAACATCCAATGTTTGTCAGTTAAGATGAGAAACGTGTGAGCTTCGTGAACAATGTAGATCGTTTGAGCAGAAAAGTGACTGCCCTTACCTGAATCGAAGTCTTGCTTGTAGGAAGACTCAGAGCCTGGGATTTAACTCCATTTCTGAAGTGAAACACAGCAGTGTAATCATCCATTGATGACACTCTGCTTAAGAACAAGAAGCACGCTCTTGCTTTCTAGATTCTCTAAGACAGCAGGAAACGTGAGTATGCTGAGAACAAAAGAACGGTGTTTCCTACACATACGGACCATATCTAGTCCAACTCTGCTTCTGAAACTGATACAAAGCACTGGTCCTCTAACATCCAATGCTTGTCTGTTAAGATGAGAAATGTGTGAACTCAGGGAACGAGGTAGTTCATTTGAGCTGAAAAGTGACTGCCCTTACCTGAAACGAAGTCTTGCTTGTTGGAAGACACAGAGATTGGGATTTAACTCCATTTCTGAAGGGAAACACACAGCATAGTTCTCATCCATGGATCACAATCTGCTTTAGAGCAAGAAGCACGCGCTTGCTTTCTAGAGTCTCTAACACAGCAGGAAACGTGAGTGTGCTGAGAACAAAAGAACGGTGTTTCCTACACATACGGACCATATCTAGTACAACTCTGCTTCTGAAACTGATACAAAGCACTGGTCCTCTAACATCCAATGTTTGTCAGTTAAGATGAGAAACGTGTGAGCTTTGTGAATGATGTAGTTCCTTTGAACTGAAAAGTGACTGCCCTTACCTGAAATGAAGTCTTGCTTGTAGTAAGACACAGAGCCTGGGATTTAACTCCATTTCTGAAGGGAAACACACAGCATAGTATTCATCCATGGATCACACTCTGGTTAGAGCGAGAGACACACTCTTGCTTTGTAGAGTCTCTAAGACAGCAGGAAATCTGAGTGTGCCCAGAACAATAGAACGGTGATTCCTACACTTATGGACCATATCCAGTCCAAATCTGCTTCTGAAACTGATACAAAGCACTGGTCCTCTAACATCCAATGTTTGTCAGTTAAGATGAGAATCGTGTGAGCTTTGTGAACGATGTAGATCGTTTGAGCAGAAAAGTGACTGCCATTACCTGAATCGAAGTCTTGCTTGTAGGAAGACTCAGAGCCTGGGATTTAACTCCATTTCTGAAGTGAAACACAGCAGTGTAATCATCCATTGATCACACTCTGCTTTAGAACAAGAAGCACGCTCTTGCTCTCTAGAGTCTCTACGACAGCAGGAAACGTGAGTGTGCTGAGAACAAAAGAACGGTGTTTCCTACACATACGGACCATATCTAGTCCAAATCTGCTTCTGAAACTGATACAAAGCACTGGTCCTCTAACATCCAATGTTTGTCAGTTAAGATGAGAAACGTGTGAGCTTTGTGAATGATGTAGTTCCTTTGACCTGAAAAGTGACTGCCCTTACCTGAAACGAAGTCTTGCTTGTAGTAAGACACAGAGCATGGGATTTAACTCCATTTCTGAAGGGAAACACACAGCATAGTATTCATCCATGGATCACACTCTGGTTAGAGCGAGAGGCACACTCTTGCTTTCTAGAGTCTCTAAGACAGCAGGAAATCTGAGTGTGCCCAGAACAATAGAACGGTGATTCCTACACATATGGACCATATCCAGTCCAAATCTGCTTCTGAAACTAATACAAAGCACTGGTCCTCTAACATCCAATGTTTGTCAGTTAAGATGAGAAACGTGTGAGCTTTGTGAACGATGTAGATCGTTTGAGCAGAAAAGTGACTGCCCTTACCTGAATCGAATTCTTGCTTGTAGGAAGACTCAGAGCCTGGGATTTAACTCCATTTCTGAAGTGAAACACAGCAGTGTAATCATCCATTGATGACACTCTGCTTAAGAACAAGAAGCACGCTCTTGCTTTCTAGATTCTCTAAGACAGCAGGAAACGTGAGTATGCTGAGAACAAAAGAACGGTGTTTCCTACACATACGGACCATATCTAGTCCAACTCTGCTTCTGAAACTGATACAAAGCACTGGTCCTCTAACATCCAATGCTTGTCTGTTAAGATGAGAAATGTGTGAACTCAGGGAACGAGGTAGTTCATTTGAGCTGAAAAGTGACTGCCCTTACCTGAAATGAAGTCTTGCTTGTTGGAAGACACAGAGATTGGGATTTAACTCCATTTCTGAAGGGAAACACACAGCATAGTTCTCATCCATGGATCACAATCTGCTTTAGAGCAAGAAGCACGCGCTTGCTTTCTAGAGTCTCTAACACAGCAGGAAACGTGAGTGTGCTGAGAACAAAAGAACGGTGTTTCCTACACATACGGACCATATCTAGTACAACTCTGCTTCTGAAACTGATACAAAGCACTGGTCCTCTAACATCCAATGTTTGTCAGTTAAGATGAGAAACGTGTGAGCTTTGTGAATGATGTAGTTCCTTTGAACTGAAAAGTGACTGCCCTTACCTGAAATGAAGTCTTGCTTGTAGTAAGACACAGAGCCTGGGATTTAACTCCATTTCTGAAGGGAAACACACAGCATAGTATTCATCCATGGATCACACTCTGGTTAGAGCGAGAGACACACTCTTGCTTTGTAGAGTCTCTAAGACAGCAGGAAATCTGAGTGTGCCCAGAACAATAGAACGGTGATTCCTACACTTATGGACCATATCCAGTCCAAATCTGCTTCTGAAACTGATACAAAGCACTGGTCCTCTAACATCCAATGTTTGTCAGTTAAGATGAGAATCGTGTGAGCTTTGTGAACGATGTAGATCGTTTGAGCAGAAAAGTGACTGCCATTACCTGAATCGAAGTCTTGCTTGTAGGAAGACTCAGAGCCTGGGATTTAACTCCATTTCTGAAGTGAAACACAGCAGTGTAATCATCCATTGATCACACTCTGCTTTAGAACAAGAAGCACGCTCTTGCTCTCTAGAGTCTCTACGACAGCAGGAAACGTGAGTGTGCTGAGAACAAAAGAACGGTGTTTCCTACACATACGGACCATATCTAGTCCAAATCTGCTTCTGAAACTGATACAAAGCACTGGTCCTCTAACATCCAATGTTTGTCAGTTAAGATGAGAAACGTGTGAGCTTTGTGAATGATGTAGTTCCTTTGACCTGAAAAGTGACTGCCCTTACCTGAAACGAAGTCTTGCTTGTAGTAAGACACAGAGCATGGGATTTAACTCCATTTCTGAAGGGAAACACACAGCATAGTATTCATCCATGGATCACACTCTGGTTAGAGCGAGAGGCACACTCTTGCTTTCTAGAGTCTCTAAGACAGCAGGAAATCTGAGTGTGCCCAGAACAATAGAACGGTGATTCCTACACATATGGACCATATCCAGTCCAAATCTGCTTCTGAAACTAATACAAAGCACTGGTCCTCTAACATCCAATGTTTGTCAGTTAAGATGAGAAACGTGTGAGCTTTGTGAACGATGTAGATCGTTTGAGCAGAAAAGTGACTGCCCTTACCTGAATCGAATTCTTGCTTGTAGGAAGACTCAGAGCCTGGGATTTAACTCCATTTCTGAAGTGAAACACAGCAGTGTAATCATCCATTGATGACACTCTGCTTAAGAACAAGAAGCACGCTCTTGCTTTCTAGATTCTCTAAGACAGCAGGAAACGTGAGTATGCTGAGAACAAAAGAACGGTGTTTCCTACACATACGGACCATATCTAGTCCAACTCTGCTTCTGAAACTGATACAAAGCACTGGTCCTCTAACATCCAATGCTTGTCTGTTAAGATGAGAAATGTGTGAACTCAGGGAACGAGGTAGTTCATTTGAGCTGAAAAGTGACTGCCCTTACCTGAAATGAAGTCTTGCTTGTTGGAAGACACAGAGATTGGGATTTAACTCCATTTCTGAAGGGAAACACACAGCATAGTTCTCATCCATGGATCACAATCTGCTTTAGAGCAAGAAGCACGCGCTTGCTTTCTAGAGTCTCTAACACAGCAGGAAACGTGAGTGTGCTGAGAACAAAAGAACGGTATTTCCTACACATACGGACAATATCTTGTCCAACTCTGCTTCTAAAACTCATACAAAGCACTGGTCCTCTAACATCCAATGCTTGTCAGTTAAGATGGGAAACGTGTGAGCTTCGTGAACGATGTAGTTCGTTTGAGCAGAAAAGTGACTGCCCTTACCTTAAATGAAGTCTTGCTTGTAGGAAGACTCAGAGCCTGGGATTTAACTCCATTTCTGAATTGAAACACACAGTAGTGTTCTCATCCATTGATCACACTCTGCTTTAGAACAAGAAGCACGCTCTTGCTTTCTAGAATCTTTAAGACAGCAGGAAACGTGAGTGTGCTGAGAACAAAAGAACGGTGTTTCCTACACATACGGACCATATCTAGTCCAACTCTGCTTCTGAAACTGATACAAAGCACTGGTCCTCTAACATCCAATATTTGTCAGTTAAGATGAGAAATGTGTGAGCTTTGTGAATGATGTAGTTCCTTTGAACTGAAAAGTGACTGCCCTTACCTGAAACGAAGTCTTTCTAGTAGTAAGACACAGAGCCTGGGATTTAACTCCAGTTCTTAAGAAAAACACACAGCAGAGTTCTCATCCATGGATCACACTCTGCTTTAGAGCGAGAAGCACGCTCTTCCTTTCTAGAGTCTCTTATACAGCAGGCAATCTGAGTGTGCCCAGAACAAAAGAACGGTGTTTCCTACACATACGGACCATATGTAGTCCAAATGTGCTTCTGAAACTGATATAATGCACTGGTCCTCTAACATCCAATGCTTGTCAGTTAAGATGAGAAACGTGTGATCTTCGTGAACAAAGTAGTTCGTTTGAGCAGAAAAGTGACTGCCCTTACCTGAAACGAAGTCTTGCTTGTTGGAAGACACAGAGATTGGGATTTAACTCCCTTTCTGAAGGGAAACACACAGCATAGTTCTCACCCATGGATAACACTCTGCTTTACAGCAAGAAGCAAGCTCTTGCTTTCTAGAGTCTCAAATACTGCAGGAAATCTGATTGTGCCCAGAAAGAAGAACGGAGTTTCCTACACATACGGACCATATGTAGTCCAACTCTTCTTCTGAAACTGATACAAAGCACTGGTCCTCTAACATCCAATGCTTGTCAGTTAAGAAGTGAAACGTGTGAGCTTCATGAATGATGTAGTTCGTTTGAGCAGAAAAGTGACTGCCCTTATTTTAAACGAAGTCTTGCTTGTAGGAAGACTCAGAGCCTGGGATTTAACTCCATTTCTGAAGTGAAACACACAGCAGTGTTCTCATCCATTGATCATACTCTGCTTTAGAATAAGAAGCACGCTCTTGCTTTCTGGAGTCTCTAAGTGAACAGTAAACGTGATTTTGCTGAGAATAAAAGAACTGTGTTTCCTACACATACGGACCATATCTAGTCCAACTCTGCTTCTGAAACTGATACAAAGCACTGGTCCTCTAACATCCAATGTTTGTCAGTTAAGATGAGAAACGTGTGAGCTTTGTGAATGATGTAGTTCCTTTGAACTGAAAAGTGACTGCCCTTACCTGAAATGAAGTCTTGCTTGTAGTAAGACACAGAGCCTGGGATTTAACTCCATTTCTGAAGGGAAACACACAGCATAGTATTCATCCATGGATCACACTCTGGTTAGAGCGAGAGACACACTCTTGCTTTGTAGAGTCTCTAAGACAGCAGGAAATCTGAGTGTGCCCAGAACAATAGAACGGTGATTCCTACACTTATGGACCATATCCAGTCCAAATCTGCTTCTGAAACTGATACAAAGCACTGGTCCTCTAACATCCAATGTTTGTCAGTTAAGATGAGAATCGTGTGAGCTTTGTGAACGATGTAGATCGTTTGAGCAGAAAAGTGACTGCCATTACCTGAATCGAAGTCTTGCTTGTAGGAAGACTCAGAGCCTGGGATTTAACTCCATTTCTGAAGTGAAACACAGCAGTGTAATCATCCATTGATCACACTCTGCTTTAGAACAAGAAGCACGCTCTTGCTCTCTAGAGTCTCTACGACAGCAGGAAACGTGAGTGTGCTGAGAACAAAAGAACGGTGTTTCCTACACATACGGACCATATCTAGTCCAAATCTGCTTCTGAAACTGATACAAAGCACTGGTCCTCTAACATCCAATGTTTGTCAGTTAAGATGAGAAACGTGTGAGCTTTGTGAATGATGTAGTTCCTTTGACCTGAAAAGTGACTGCCCTTACCTGAAACGAAGTCTTGCTTGTAGTAAGACACAGAGCATGGGATTTAACTCCATTTCTGAAGGGAAACACACAGCATAGTATTCATCCATGGATCACACTCTGGTTAGAGCGAGAGGCACACTCTTGCTTTCTAGAGTCTCTAAGACAGCAGGAAATCTGAGTGTGCCCAGAACAATAGAACGGTGATTCCTACACATATGGACCATATCCAGTCCAAATCTGCTTCTGAAACTAATACAAAGCACTGGTCCTCTAACATCCAATGTTTGTCAGTTAAGATGAGAAACGTGTGAGCTTTGTGAACGATGTAGATCGTTTGAGCAGAAAAGTGACTGCCCTTACCTGAATCGAAGTCTTGCTTGTAGGAAGACTCAGAGCCTGGGATTTAACTCCATTTCTGAAGTGAAACACAGCAGTGTAATCATCCATTGATGACACTCTGCTTAAGAACAAGAAGCACGCTCTTGCTTTCTAGATTCTCTAAGACAGCAGGAAACGTGAGTATGCTGAGAACAAAAGAACGGTGTTTCCTACACATACGGACCATATCTAGTCCAACTCTGCTTCTGAAACTGATACAAAGCACTGGTCCTCTAACATCCAATGCTTGTCTGTTAAGATGAGAAATGTGTGAACTCAGGGAACGAGGTAGTTCATTTGAGCTGAAAAGTGACTGCCCTTACCTGAAACGAAGTCTTGCTTGTTGGAAGACACAGAGATTGGGATTTAACTCCATTTCTGAAGGGAAACACACAGCATAGTTCTCTTCCATGGATCACAATCTGCTTTAGAGCAAGAAGCACGCGCTTGCTTTCTAGAGTCTCTAACACAGCAGGAAACGTGAGTGTGCTGAGAACAAAAGAACGGTATTTCCTACACATACGGACAATATCTTGTCCAACTCTGCTTCTAAAACTCATACAAAGCACTGGTCCTCTAACATCCAATGCTTGTCAGTTAAGATGGGAAACGTGTGAGCTTCGTGAACGATGTAGTTCGTTTGAGCAGAAAAGTGACTGCCCTTACCTTAAATGAAGTCTTGCTTGTAGGAAGACTCAGAGCCTGGGATTTAACTCCATTTCTGAATTGAAACACACAGTAGTGTTCTCATCCATTGATCACACTCTGCTTTAGAACAAGAAGCACGCTCTTGCTTTCTAGAATCTTTAAGACAGCAGGAAACGTGAGTGTGCTGAGAACAAAAGAACGGTGTTTCCTACACATACGGACCATATCTAGTCCAACTCTGCTTCTGAAACTGATACAAAGCACTGGTCCTCTAACATCCAATATTTGTCAGTTAAGATGAGAAATGTGTGAGCTTTGTGAATGATGTAGTTCCTTTGAACTGAAAAGTGACTGCCCTTACCTGAAACGAAGTCTTTCTAGTAGTAAGACACAGAGCCTGGGATTTAACTCCAGTTCTTAAGAAAAACACACAGCAGAGTTCTCATCCATGGATCACACTCTGCTTTAGAGCGAGAAGCACGCTCTTCCTTTCTAGAGTCTCTTATACAGCAGGCAATCTGAGTGTGCCCAGAACAAAAGAACGGTGTTTCCTACACATACGGACCATATGTAGTCCAAATGTGCTTCTGAAACTGATATAATGCACTGGTCCTCTAACATCCAATGCTTGTCAGTTAAGATGAGAAACGTGTGATCTTCGTGAACAAAGTAGTTCGTTTGAGCAGAAAAGTGACTGCCCTTACCTGAAACGAAGTCTTGCTTGTTGGAAGACACAGAGATTGGGATTTAACTCCCTTTCTGAAGGGAAACACACAGCATAGTTCTCACCCATGGATAACACTCTGCTTTACAGCAAGAAGCAAGCTCTTGCTTTCTAGAGTCTCAAATACAGCAGGAAATCTGATTGTGCCCAGAAAGAAGAACGGAGTTTCCTACACATACGGACCATATGTAGTCCAACTCTTCTTCTGAAACTGATACAAAGCACTGGTCCTCTAACATCCAATGCTTGTCAGTTAAGAAGTGAAACGTGTGAGCTTCATGAATGATGTAGTTCGTTTGAGCAGAAAAGTGACTGCCCTTATTTTAAACGAAGTCTTGCTTGTAGGAAGACTCAGAGCCTGGGATTTAACTCCATTTCTGAAGTGAAACACACAGCAGTGTTCTCATCCATTGATCATACTCTGCTTTAGAATAAGAAGCACGCTCTTGCTTTCTGGAGTCTCTAAGTGAACAGTAAACGTGATTTTGCTGAGAATAAAAGAACTGTGTTTCCTACACATACGGACCATATCTAGTCCAACTCTGCTTCTGAAACTGATACAAAGCACTGGTCCTCTAACATCCAATGTTTGTCAGTTAAGATGAGAAACGTGTGAGCTTTGTGAATGATGTAGTTCCATTGAACTGAAAAATGACTGCCCTTACCTGAAACGAAGTCTTGCTTGTAGTAAGACACAGAGCCTGGGATTTAACTCCATTTCTGAAGGGAAACACACAGCATAGTATTCATCCATGGATCACACTCTGGTTAGAGCGAGAGGCACACTCTTGCTTTCTAGAGTCTCTAAGACAGCAGAAAATCTGAGTGTGCCCAGAACAATAGAACGGTGATTCCTACACATATGGACCATATCCAGTCCAAATCTGCTTCTGAAACTGATACAAAGCACTGGTCTTCTAACATCCAATGTTTGTCAGTTAAGATGAGAAACGTGTGAGCTTCGTGAATGATGTAGATCGTTTGAGCAGAAAAGTGACTGCCATTACCTGAATCGAAGTCTTGCTTGTAGGAAGACTCAGAGCCTGGGATTTAACTACATTTCTGAAGTGAAACACAGCAGTGTAATCATCCATTGATGACACTCTGCTTAAGAACAAGAAGCACGCTCTTGCTTTCTAGATTCTCTAAGACAGCAGGTAACGTGAGTATGCTGAGAACAAAAGAACGGTGTTTCCTACACATACGGACCATATCTAGTCCAACTCTGCTTCTTAAACTGATACAAAGCACTGGTCCTCTAACACCCAATGCTTGTCTGTTAAGATGAGAAATGTGTGAGCTTTGTGAATGATGTAGTTCCTTTGAACTGAAAAGTGACTGCCCTTACCTGAAACGAAGTCTTGCTTATAGTAAGACACAGAGCCTGGGATTTACCTCCATTTCTGAAGGGAAACACACAGCATAGTTCTCATCCATGGATCACACTCTGCTTAAGACCGAGAAGCATGCACTTGCTTTTATAGTCTCTAATATATCAGGTAATCTGAGTGTGCCCAGAACAAAAGAACGGTGTTTCCTACATATACAGACCATAATTAGTCCAAATCTGCTTCTGAAACTGATACAAAGCACTGACCCTCTAACATCCAATGCTTGTCAGTTAAGATGAGAAACGTGTGAGCTTCGTGAACGATGTAGTTCGTTTGAGCAGAAAAGTGACTGCCCTTACCTGAATCGAAGTCTTGCTTGTAGGAAGACTCAGAGCCTGGGATTTAACTCCATTTCTGAAGTGAAACACACAGCAGTGTTCTCATCCATTGATGAACCTCTACTTTAGAACAAGAAGCACGCTCTTGCTTTCTAGAGTCTCTAAGACAGCAGGAAACGTGAGTGTGCTGAAACAAAAGAACGGTGTTTCCTACACATATGGACCATATCTAGTCCAACTCTGCTTCTTAAACTGATACAAAGCACTGGTCCTCTAACATCCAATGCTTGTCTGTTAATATGAGAAATGTGTGAGCTCAGTGAACGATGTAGTTCGTTTCAGCTGAAAAGTGACTGCCCTTACCTGAAACGAAGTCTTGCTTGTAGGAAGACACAGAGATTGGGATTTAACTCCATTTCTGAAGGGAAACACACAGCATCGTTCTCATCCATGGATCACAATCTGCTTTAGAGCGAGAAGCACGCTCTTTTTTTCTAGAGTCTCTAACAGAGCAGGAAACGTGAGTGTGCTGAGAAAATAAGAATGGTGTTTCCTACACATACGGACCATATCTAGTCCAACTCATCTTCTGAAACTGATAGAAAGCACTGGTCCTCTAACATCCAATGCTTGTCAGTTAAGATGAGAAACGTGTGAGCTTCGTGAACGATTTAGTTTGTTTGAGCTGAACAGTGACTGCCCTTACCTGAATCGAAGTCTTGCTTGTAGGAAGACAGAGAGCTAGGGATTTAACTCCATTTTTGAAGGGAAACACGCAGCATAGTTCTCATCCATGGATCACACTCTGCTTTAGAGCGAGAAGCACGCTCTTGCTTTCTAAAATCTCTAAGTCAGCAGGAAATATGAGTGTGCCCAGAAAAATAGAACGGTGTTTCCTACACATATGGACCATATCCAGTCCAAATCTGCTTCTGAAACTGATACAAAGCACTTGTCCTCTAACATCCAATGCTTGTCAGTTAAGATGGGAAACGTGTGAGCTTCATGAACGATGTAGTTCGTTTGAGCAAAAAGGTGACTGCCCTTACCTTAAACGAAGTCTTGCTTGTACGAAGACTCAGAGCCTGGGATTTAACTCCATTTCTCAATTGAAACACACAGCAGTGTTCTCATCCATTGATCACACTCTGCTTTAGAACAAGAAGCACCCTCTTGCTTTTTAGAGTCTCTAAGACAGGAGGAAACGTGATTTTGCTGAGAACAAAAGAACGGAGTTCCCTACACATACGGACCATATCTAGTCCAACTCTGCTTCTTAAACTGATACAAAGAACTGGTCCTCTAACATCCAATGCTTGTCTGTTAAGATGAGAAACGTGTGAGCTCCGTGAACGATGTAGTTCCTTTGAGCTGAAAAGTGACTGCCCTTACCTGAAACGAAGTCTTGCTTGTAGGAAGACACAGAGCCTGGGATTTAACTCCATTTCTGAAGGGAAACACACAGCATAGTTCTCATCCATTCATCACACTCTGCTTTAGAGCGAGAAGCACGCTCTTGCTTTCTAAAGTCTCTAAGACAGCAGGAAACGTGAGTGTGCTGAGAACAAAAGAACCGTGGTTCCTACACATACGGACAATATCTAGTCCAACTCTGCTTCTGAAACTGATACGAAGCACTGGTCCTATAACATCCAATGTTTGTCAGTTAAGATGAGAAACGTGTGAGCTTTGTGAATGATGTAGTTCCTTTGAGCTGAAAAGTGACTGCCCTTACCTGAAACGAAGTCTTGCTTGTAGGAAGACACAGAGCCTGGGATTTAACTCCTTTTCTGAAGGGAAACACACAGCATAGTATTCATCCATGGATCACACTCTGGTTAGAGCGAGAAGCACACTCTTGCTTTCTAGAGTCTCTAAGACAGCAGGAGATCTGAGTGTGCCCAGGACAATAGAACGGTGTTTCCTACACATATGGACCATATCCAGTCCAAATCTGCTTCTGAAACTGATACAAAGCACTGGTCCTCTAACATCCAATGTTTGTCAGTTAAGAAGAGATATGTGTGAGCTTTGTGAATGATGTTCTTCCTTTGAACTGAAAAGTTACTGCCCTTACCTGTAACGAAGTCTTGCTTGTAGTAAGACACAGAGCCTGGGATTGAACTCCATTTCTTAAGAGAAAAACACAGCATAGTTCTCATCCATGGATCACACTCTGTTTTAGAGCGAGAAGCACGCTCTTGCTTTTAGAGTCTCTAATATAGCAGGAAATCTGAGTGTGCCCAGAACAAAAGAACGGTGTTGACTACATATACAGACCATATGTAGTCCAAATCTGCTTCTGAAACTGATACAATGCACTGGTCCTCTAACATCCAATGCTTGTCAGTTAAGATGAGAATCGTGTGATCTTCGTTAACGATGTAGTTCGTTTGAGCAGAAAAGTGACTGCCCTTACCTGAATCGAAGTCTTGCTTGTAGGAAGACAGAGAGCAAGGGATTTAACTCCATTTTTGAAGGGAAACACACAGCATAGTTCTCATCCATGGATCACACTCTGCTCTAGAGCGAGAAGCACGCTCTTGCTTTCTAAAATATCTAAGACGGCAGGAAATCTGAGTGTGCCCAGAACAATAGAACGGTGTTTCCTACACATACGGACCATATCTAGTCCAACTCATCTTCTGAAACTGATACAAAGAACTGGTCCTCTAACATCCAATGCTTGTCAGTTAAGATGGGAAACGTGTGAGCTTCATGAACGATGTAGTTCGTTTGAGCAAAAAAGTGACTGCCCTTACCTTAAACGAAATCTTGCTTGTAGGAAGACACAGAGCCTGGGATTTAACTCCATTTCTGAAGGGAAACACACAGCATAGTATTCATCCATGGATCACACTCTGGTTTGAGCGAGAGGCACACTCTTGCTTTCTAGAGTCTCTAAGACAGCAGGAAATCTGAGTGTGCCCAGAACAAAAGAACGGTGTTTCCTACATTTACAAACCATTAGTAGTCCAAATCTGCTTCTGAAACTGATACAAAGCACTGACCCTCTAAAATCCAATGCTTGTCAGTTAAGATGAGAAACGTGTGAGCTTCGTGAACGATGTAGTTCGTTTGAGCAGAAAAGTGACTGCCCTTACCTGAATCGAGGTCTTGCTTGTAGGAAGACTCAGAGCCTGGGATTTAACTCCATTTCTAAAGTGAAACACACAGCAGTGTAATCATCCATTGATCACTCTCTGCTTTAGAACAAGAAGCACGCTCTTGCTTTCTAGAGTCTCTAAGACAGCAGGAAACGTGTGTGTGCTGAGAACAAAAGAACGGTGTTTCCTACACATACGGACCATATCTAGTTCAACTCTGCTTCTGAAACTGATACAAAGCACTGGACCTCTAACATCCAATGCTTGTCAGTTAAGATGAGAAACGTGTGAGCTTTGTGAATGATGTAGTTCCTTTGAACTGAAAAGTGACTGCCCTTACCTGAAACGAAGTCTTGCTTGTAGTAAGACACAGAGCCTGGGATTGAACTCCATTTCTTAAGAGAAACACACAGCATAGTTCTCATCCACGGATCACACTCTGTTTTAGAGCGAGAAGCACGCTCTTGCTTTCTAGAGTCTCTAAGACTGCAGGAAACGTGATTTTGCTGAGAACAAAAGAACGGGGCTTCCTACACATACGGACATTATATAGTCCAACTCTGCTTCTTAAACTGATACAAAGCACTGGTCCTCTAACATCCAATGCTTGTCAGTTAAGATGAGAAACGTGTGAGCTTCGTGAACGATGTAGTTCGTTTGAGCTGAAAAGTGACTGCCCTTACCTGAATCGAAGTCTTGCTTATAGGAAGACAGAGAGCAAGGGATTTAACTCCATTTTTGAAGGGAAACACACAGCATAGTTCTCATCCATGGATCACACTCTGCTTTAGAGCGAGAAGCACGCTCTTGCTTTCTAAAATCTCTAAGACAGCAGGAAATCTGAGTGTGCCCAGAACAATAGAACGGTGTTTCCTACACATATGGACCATATCCAATCCAAATCTGCTTCTGAAACTGATATAAAGCATTGACCCTCTAACATCCAATACTTGTCTGTTAAGATGAGAAACTTGTGAGCTCTGTGAACGATGTAGTTCGTTTGAGCAGAAAAGTGACTGCCCTTACCTGAAATGAAGTCTTGCTTGTAGGAAGACTCAGAGCCTGGGATTTAACTCCATTTCTGAAGGCAAACACACAGCATAGTTCTCATCCATGGAACACACTCAGCTTTTGAACGAGAAGCACGCTCTTGCTATCTAGAGTCTCTAAGACAGCAGGAAACGTGAGTGTGCTGAGAACAAAAGAACGGTGTTTCCTCCATATACAAACCATAAGTAGTCCAAATCTGCTTCTGAAACTGATACAAAGCACTGACCCTCTAACATCCAATGCTTGTCATTTAAGATGAGAAACGTGTGAGCTTCGTGAACGATGTAGTTCTTTTGAGCAGAAAAGTGACTGCCCTTACCTGAATCGAAGTCTTGCTTGTAGGAAGACTCAGAGCCTGGGATTTAACTCCATTTCTGAAGTGAAACACACAGCAGTGTAATCATCCATTGATCACTCTCTGCTTTAGAACAAGAAGCACGCTCTTGCTTTCTAGAGTCTCTAAGACAGCAGGAAACGTGTGTGTGCTGAGAACAAAAGAACGGTGTTTCCTACACATACGGACCATATCTAGTTCAACTCTGCTTCTGAAACTGATACAAAGCACTGGTCCTCTAACATCCAATGCTTGTTAGTTAAGATGAGAAACGTGTGAGCCTTGAGAATGATGTAGTTCCTTTGAACTGAAAAGTGACTGCCCTTACCTGAAACGAAGTCTTGCTTGTAGTAAGACACAGAGCCTGGGATTGAACTCCATTTCTTAAGAGAAACACACAGCATAGTTCTCATCCACGGATCACACTCTGTTTTAGAGCGAGAAGCACGCTCTTGCTTTCTAGAGTCTCTAAGACTGCAGGAAACGTGATTTTGCTGAGAACAAAAGAACGGGGTTTCCTACACATACGGACATTATATAGTCCAACTCTGCTTCTGAAACTGATACAAAGCACTGGTCCTCTAACATCCAATGCTTGTCTGTTAAGATGAGTAACGTGTGAGCTTTGTGAACGATGTAGTTCGTTTGAGCTGAAATGTGACTGCCTTACCTGAAACGAAGTCTTGCCTGTAGGAAGACACAGAGCAAGAGATTTAACTCCATTTTTGAAGGGAAACACACAGCATAGTTCTCATCCATGGATCACACTCTGCTTTAGAGCGAGAAGCACGCTCTTGCTTTCTAAAATCTCTAAGACAGCAGGAAATCTGAGTGTGCCCAGAACAAAAGAACAGTGTTTCCTACACATATGGACTATATGTAGTCCAAAACTTCTTCTGAAACTGATACAATGCACTGGTCCTCTAACATCCAATGCTTGTCAGTTAAGATGATAATTGTGTGATCTTCGTTAACGAATTAGTTCGTTTGAGCAAAAAAGTGACTGCCCTTACCTGAAATGAAGTCTTGCTTGTAGTAAGACACAGAGCCTGGGATTTAACTCCATTTCTGAAGGGAAACACACAGCATAGTATTCTTCCATGGATCACACTCTGCTTTAGAGCGAGAAGCACGCTCTTGCTTTCTAGAGTCTCTAATACAGCAGGAAACCTGAGTGTGCACAGAACAAAAGAACGGTGTTTCCTAAACATATGGACCATATCTAGTTCAACTCTGCTTCTGAAACTGAAACAAACCACAGGTCCTCAAACATCCAATGCTTGTCATGTAAGATCCAAAACGTGTCAGCTTCGTGAACGATGTAGTTCGTTTGAGCTGTAAAGTAACTGCCCTTACCTGAAACGAAGTCTTGCTTGTAGGAAGACTCAGAGCCTGGGTTTAACTACCTTTCTGAAGTGAAACACACAGCAGAGTCCTCATCCATTGATCACACTCTGCTTTAGAAGAAGAAGCACGCTCTTGCTTTCTAGAGTCTCTAAGACAGCAGGAAATCTGAGTGTGCCCAGAACAATAGAATGGTGTTTTCTACACATATGGACCATATCCAGTACAAATCTGCTTCTGAAACTGATACAAAGCACTGGTCCTCTAACATCCAATGTTTGTCAGTTAAGATAGAAATGTGTGAGCTTTGTGAATGATGTAGTTCCTTTGAACTGAAAAGTGACTGCCCTTACCTGAAACGAAGTCTTGCTTGTAGTAAGACACAGAGCCTGGGTTTGAACTCCATTTCTTAAGAGAAACACACAGCATAGTTCTCATCCACGGATCACACTCTGTTTTAGAGCGAGAAGCACGCTCTTGCTTTCTAGAGTCTCTAAGAATGCAGGAAACGTGATTTTGCTGAGAACAAAAGAACGGGGCTTCCTACACATACGGACATTATATAGTCCAACTCTGCTTCTGAAACTGAAACAAAGCACTGGTCCTCTATCATCCAATGCTTGTCAGTTAAGATGAGAAACGTGTGAGCTTCGTGAACGATGTAGTTCGTTTGAGCTGAAAAGTGACTGCCCTTACCTGAATCGAAGTCTTGCTTATAGGAAGACAGAGAGCAAGGGATTTAACTCCATTTTTGAAGGGAAACACACAGCATAGTTCTCATCCATGGATCACACTCTGCTTTAGAGCGAGAAGCACGCTCTTGCTTTCTAAAATCTCTAAGACAGCAGGAAATCTGAGTGTGCCCAGAACAATAGAACGGTGTTTCCTACACATATGGACCATATCCAATCCAAATCTGCTTCTGAAACTGATATAAAGCATTGACCCTCTAACATCCAATACTTGTCTGTTAAGATGAGAAACTTGTGAGCTCTGTGAACGATGTAGTTCGTTTGAGCAGAAAAGTGACTGCCCTTACCTGAAATGAAGTCTTGCTTGTAGGAAGACTCAGAGCCTGGGATTTAACTCCATTTCTGAAGGCAAACACACAGCATAGTTCTCATCCATGGAACACACTCAGCTTTTGAACGAGAAGCACGCTCTTGCTATCTAGAGTCTCTAAGACAGCAGGAAACGTGAGTGTGCTGAGAACAAAAGAACGGTGTTTCCTCCATATACAAACCATAAGTAGTCCAAATCTGCTTCTGAAACTGATACAAAGCACTGACCCTCTAACATCCAATGCTTGTCATTTAAGATGAGAAACGTGTGAGCTTCGTGAACGATGTAGTTCTTTTGAGCAGAAAAGTGACTGCCCTTACCTGAATCGAAGTCTTGCTTGTAGGAAGACTCAGAGCCTGGGATTTAACTCCATTTCTGAAGTGAAACACACAGCAGTGTAATCATCCATTGATCACTCTCTGCTTTAGAACAAGAAGCACGCTCTTGCTTTCTAGAGTCTCTAAGACAGCAGGAAACGTGTGTGTGCTGAGAACAAAAGAACGGTGTTTCCTACACATACGGACCATATCTAGTTCAACTCTGCTTCTGAAACTGATACAAAGCACTGGTCCTCTAACATCCAATGCTTGTTAGTTAAGATGAGAAACGTGTGAGCCTTGAGAATGATGTAGTTCCTTTGAACTGAAAAGTGACTGCCCTTACCTGAAACGAAGTCTTGCTTGTAGTAAGACACAGAGCCTGGGATTGAACTCCATTTCTTAAGAGAAACACACAGCATAGTTCTCATCCACGGATCACACTCTGTTTTAGAGCGAGAAGCACGCTCTTGCTTTCTAGAGTCTCTAAGACTGCAGGAAACGTGATTTTGCTGAGAACAAAAGAAAGGGTTTCCTACACATACGGACATTATATAGTCCAACTCTGCTTCTGAAACTGATACAAAGCACTGGTCCTCTAACATCCAATGCTTGTCTGTTAAGATGAGTAACGTGTGAGCTTTGTGAACGATGTAGTTCGTTTGAGCTGAAATGTGACTGCCTTACCTGAAACGAAGTCTTGCCTGTAGGAAGACACAGAGCAAGAGATTTAACTCCATTTTTGAAGGGAAACACACAGCATAGTTCTCATCCATGGATCACACTCTGCTTTAGAGCGAGAAGCACGCTCTTGCTTTCTAAAATCTCTAAGACAGCAGGAAATCTGAGTGTGCCCAGAACAAAAGAACGGTGTTTCCTACACATATGGACTATATGTAGTCCAAAACTTCTTCTGAAACTGATACAATGCACTGGTCCTCTAACATCCAATGCTTGTCAGTTAAGATGATAATTGTGTGATCTTCGTTAACGAATTAGTTCGTTTGAGCAAAAAAGTGACTGCCCTTACCTGAAATGAAGTCTTGCTTGTAGTAAGACACAGAGCCTGGGATTTAACTCCATTTCCAAAGGGAAACACACAGCATAGTATTCTTCCATGGATCACACTCTGCTTTAGAGCGAGAAGCACGCTCTTGCTTTCTAGAGTCTCTAATACAGCAGGAAACCTGAGTGTGCACACAACAAAAGAACGGTGTTTCCTAAACATATGGACCATATCTAGTTCAACTCTGCTTCTGAAACTGAAACAAACCACAGGTCCTCAAACATCCAATGCTTGTCATGTAAGATCCGAAACGTGTCAGCTTCGTGAACGATGTAGTTCGTTTGAGCTGTAAAGTAACTGCCCTTACCTGAAACGAAGTCTTGCTTGTAGGAAGACTCAGAGCCTGGGTTTAACTACCTTTCTGAAGTGAAACACACAGCAGAGTCCTCATCCATTGATCACACTCTGCTTTAGAAGAAGAAGCACGCTCTTGCTTTCTAGAGTCTCTAAGACAGCAGGAAATCTGAGTGTGCCCAGAACAATAGAATGGTGTTTTCTACACATATGGACCATATCCAGTACAAATCTGCTTCTGAAACTGATACAAAGCACTGGTCCTCTAACATCCAATGTTTGTCAGTTAAGATAGAAATGTGTGAGCTTTGTGAATGATGTAGTTCCTTTGAACTGAAAAGTGACAGCCCTTACCTGAAACGAAGTCTTGCTTGTAGGAAGACACAGAGCCTGGGATTTACCTCCATTTCTGAAGGGAAACACACAGCATAGATCTCATCCATGGATCACACTCTGCTTTAGACCGAGAAGCATGCACTTGCTTTTATAGTCTCTAATATAGCAGGTAATCTGAGTGTGCCCAGAACTAAAGAACGGTGTTTCCAACATATACAGACCATAAGTAGTCCAAATCTGCTTCTGAAACTGATACAAAGCACTGACCCTCTAACATCCAATGCTTGTCAGTTAAGATGAGAAACGTGTGATCTTCGTGAACGATGTAGTTCTTTTGAGCAGAAAAGTGACTGCCCTTACCTGAATCGAAGTCTTGCTTGTAGGAAGACTCAGAGCCTGGGATTTAACTCCATTTCTGAAGTGAAACACACAGCAGTGTTCTCATCCATTGATGACACTCTGCTTAAGAACAAGAAGCACGCTCTTGCTTTCTAGATTCTCTAAGACAGCAGGAAACGTGAGTGTGCTGAGAACAAAAGAACGGTGTTTCCTACACATACGGACCATTTCTAGTCCAACTCTGCTTCTGAAACTCATACAAAGCACTGGTCCTCTAACATCCAATGCTTGTCTGTTAAGATGAGAAACGTGTGAGCTCCGTGAACGATGTAGTTCGTTTGAGCTGAAAAGTGACTGCCCTTACCTGAATCGAAGTCTTGCTTATAGGAAGACAGAGAGCAAGGGATTTAACTCCATTTTTGAAGGGAAACACACAGCATAGTTCTCATCCATGGATCACACTCTGCTTTAGAGCGAGAAGCACGCTCTTGCTTTCTAAAATCTCTAAGACAGCAGGAAATCTGAGTGTGCCCAGAACAATAGAACGGTGTTTCCTACACATATGGACCATATCCAATCCAAATCTGCTTCTGAAACTGATATAAAGCATTGACCCTCTAACATCCAATACTTGTCTGTTAAGATGAGAAACTTGTGAGCTCTGTGAACGATGTAGTTCGTTTGAGCAGAAAAGTGACTGCCCTTACCTGAAATGAAGTCTTGCTTGTAGGAAGACTCAGAGCCTGGGATTTAACTCCATTTCTGAAGGCAAACACACAGCATAGTTCTCATCCATGGAACACACTCAGCTTTTGAACGAGAAGCACGCTCTTGCTATCTAGAGTCTCTAAGACAGCAGGAAACGTGAGTGTGCTGAGAACAAAAGAACGGTGTTTCCTCCATATACAAACCATAAGTAGTCCAAATCTGCTTCTGAAACTGATACAAAGCACTGACCCTCTAACATCCAATGCTTGTCATTTAAGATGAGAAACGTGTGAGCTTCGTGAACGATGTAGTTCTTTTGAGCAGAAAAGTGACTGCCCTTACCTGAATCGAAGTCTTGCTTGTAGGAAGACTCAGAGCCTGGGATTTAACTCCATTTCTGAAGTGAAACACACAGCAGTGTAATCATCCATTGATCACTCTCTGCTTTAGAACAAGAAGCACGCTCTTGCTTTCTAGAGTCTCTAAGACAGCAGGAAACGTGTGTGCTGAGAACAAAAGAACGGTGTTTCCTACACATACGGACCATATCTAGTTCAACTCTGCTTCTGAAACTGATACAAAGCACTGGTCCTCTAACATCCAATGCTTGTTAGTTAAGATGAGAAACGTGTGAGCCTTGAGAATGATGTAGTTCCTTTGAACTGAAAAGTGACTGCCCTTACCTGAAACGAAGTCTTGCTTGTAGTAAGACACAGAGCCTGGGATTGAACTCCATTTCTTAAGAGAAACACACAGCATAGTTCTCATCCACGGATCACACTCTGTTTTAGAGCGAGAAGCACGCTCTTGCTTTCTAGAGTCTCTAAGACTGCAGGAAACGTGATTTTGCTGAGAACAAAAGAACTGGGTTTCCTACACATACGGACATTATATAGTCCAACTCTGCTTCTGAAACTGATACAAAGCACTGGTCCTCTAACATCCAATGCTTGTCTGTTAAGATGAGTAACGTGTGAGCTTTGTGAACGATGTAGTTCGTTTGAGGTGAAATGTGACTGCCTTACCTGAAACGAAGTCTTGCCTGTAGGAAGACACAGAGCAAGAGATTTAACTCCATTTTTGAAGGGAAACACACAGCATAGTTCTCATCCATGGATCACACTCTGCTTTAGAGCGAGAAGCACGCTCTTGCTTTCTAAAATCTCTAAGACAGCAGGAAATCTGAGTGTGCCCAGAACAAAAGAACGGTGTTTCCTACACATATGGACTATATGTAGTCCAAAACTTCTTCTGAAACTGATACAATGCACTGGTCCTCTAACATCCAATGCTTGTCAGTTAAGATGATAATTGTGTGATCTTCGTTAACGAATTAGTTCGTTTGAGCAAAAAAGTGACTGCCCTTACCTGAAACGAAGTCTTGCTTGTAGTAAGACACAGAGCCTGGGATTTAACTCCATTTCCAAAGGGAAACACACAGCATAGTATTCTTCCATGGATCACACTCTGCTTTAGAGCGAGAAGCACGCTCTTGCTTTCTAGAGTCTCTAATACAGCAGGAAACCTGAGTGTGCACAGAACAAAAGAACGGTGTTTCCTAAACATATGGACCATATCTAGTTCAACTCTGCTTCTGAAACTGAAACAAACCACAGGTCCTCAAACATCCAATGCTTGTCAGTTAAGATGAGAAACGTGTGATCTTCGTGAACGATGTAGTTCGTTTGAGCTGTAAAGTAACTGCCCTTACCTGAAACGAAGTCTTGCTTGTAGGAAGACTCAGAGCCTGGGTTTAACTACCTTTCTGAAGTGAAACACACAGCAGAGTCCTCATCCATTGATCACACTCTGCTTTAGAAGAAGAAGCACGCTCTTGCTTTCTAGAGTCTCTAAGACAGCAGGAAATCTGAGTGTGCCCAGAACAATAGAACGGTGTTTTCTACACATATGGACCATATCCAGTACAAATCTGCTTCTGAAACTGATACAAAGCACTGGTCCTCTAACATCCAATGTTTGTCAGTTAAGATAGAAACGTGTGAGCTTTGTGAACGATGTAGTTCCTTTGAGCTGAAAAGTGACTGCCCTTACCTGAAACGAAGTCTTGCTTGTAGGAAGACACAGAGCCTGGGATTTAACTCCATTTCTGAAGGGAAACACACAGCATAGTTCTCATCCATTCATCACACTCTGCTTTAAGCGAGAAGCACGCTCTTGCTTTCTAAAGTCTCTAAGACAGCAGGAAACGTGAGTGTGCTGAGAACAAAAGAACCGTGATTCCTACACATACGGACAATATCTAGTCCAACTCTGCTTCTGAAACTGATACGAAGCACTGGTCCTATAACATCCAATGTTTGTCAGTTAAGATGAGAAACGTGTGAGCTTTGTGAATGATGTAGTTCCTTTGAGCTGAAAAGTGACTGCCCTTACCTGAAACGAAGTCTTGCTTGTAGGAAGACACAGAGCCTGGGATTTAACTCCTTTTCTGAAGGGAAACACACAGCATAGTATTCATCCATGGATCACACTCTGGTTAGAGCGAGAAGCACACTCTTGCTTTCTAGAGTCTCTAAGACAGCAGGAGATCTGAGTGTGCCCAGGACAATAGAACGGTGTTTCTTACACATATGGACCATATCCAGTCCAAATCTGCTTCTGAAACTGATACAAAGCACTGGTCCTCTAACATCCAATGTTTGTCAGTTAAGATGAGATATGTGTGAGCTTTGTGAATGATGTTCTTCCTTTGAACTGAAAAGTGACTGCCCTTACCTGTAACGAAGTCTTGCTTGTAGTAAGACACAGAGCCTGGGATTGAACTCCATTTCTTAAGAGAAACACACAGCATAGTTCTCATCCATGGATCACACTCTGTTTTAGAGCGAGAAGCACGCTCTTGCTTTTAGAGTCTCTAATATAGCAGGAAATCTGAGTGTGCCCAGAACAAAAGAACGGTGTTGACTACATATACAGACCATATGTAGTCCAAATCTGCTTCTGAAACTGATACAATGCACTGGTCCTCTAACATCCAATGCTTGTCAGTTAAGATGAGAATCGTGTGATCTTCGTTAACGATGTAGTTCGTTTGAGCAGAAAAGTGACTGCCCTTACCTGAATCGAAGTCTTGCTTGTAGGAAGACAGAGAGCAAGGGATTTAACTCCATTTTTGAAGGGAAACACACAGCATAGTTCTCATCCATAGATCACACTCTGCTCTAGAGCGAGAAGCACGCTCTTGCTTTCTAAAATATCTAAGACGGCAGGAAATCTGAGTGTGCCCAGAACAATAGAACGGTGTTTCCTACACATACGGACCATATCTAGTCCAACTCATCTTCTGAAACTGATACAAAGAACTGGTCCTCTAACATCCAATGCTTGTCAGTTAAGATGGGAAACGTGTGAGCTTCATGAACGATGTAGTTCGTTTGAGCAAAAAAGTGACTGCCCTTACCTTAAACGAAATCTTGCTTGTAGGAAGACACAGAGCCTGGGATTTAACTCCATTTCTGAAGGGAAACACACAGCATAGTATTCATCCATGGATCACACTCTGGTTTGAGCGAGAGGCACACTCTTGCTTTCTAGAGTCTCTAAGACAGCAGGAAATCTGAGTGTGCCCAGAACAAAAGAACGGTGTTTCCTACATTTACAAACCATTAGTAGTCCAAATCTGCTTCTGAAACTGATACAAAGCACTGACCCTCTAAAATCCAATGCTTGTCAGTTAAGATGAGAAACGTGTGAGCTTCGTGAACGATGTAGTTCGTTTGAGCAGAAAAGTGACTGCCCTTACCTGAATCGAGGTCTTGCTTGTAGGAAGACTCAGAGCCTGGGATTTAACTCCATTTCTAAAGTGAAACACACAGCAGTGTAATCATCCATTGATCACTCTCTGCTTTAGAACAAGAAGCACGCTCTTGCTTTCTAGAGTCTCTAAGACAGCAGGAAACGTGTGTGTGCTGAGAACAAAAGAACGGTGTTTCCTACACATACGGACCATATCTAGTTCAACTCTGCTTCTGAAACTGATACAAAGCACTGGACCTCTAACATCCAATGCTTGTCAGTTAAGATGAGAAACGTGTGAGCTTTGTGAATGATGTAGTTCCTTTGAACTGAAAAGTGACTGCCCTTACCTGAAACGAAGTCTTGCTTGTAGTAAGACACAGAGCCTGGGATTGAACTCCATTTCTTAAGAGAAACACACAGCATAGTTCTCATCCACGGATCACACTCTGTTTTAGAGCGAGAAGCACGCTCTTGCTTTCTAGAGTCTCTAAGACTGCAGGAAACGTGATTTTGCTGAGAACAAAAGAACGGGGCTTCCTACACATACGGACATTATATAGTCCAACTCTGCTTCTTAAACTGATACAAAGCACTGGTCCTCTAACATCCAATGCTTGTCAGTTAAGATGAGAAACGTGTGAGCTTCGTGAACGATGTAGTTCGTTTGAGCTGAAAAGTGACTGCCCTTACCTGAATCGAAGTCTTGCTTATAGGAAGACAGAGAGCAAGGGATTTAACTCCATTTTTGAAGGGAAACACACAGCATAGTTCTCATCCATGGATCACACTCTGCTTTAGAGCGAGAAGCACGCTCTTGCTTTCTAAAATCTCTAAGACAGCAGGAAATCTGAGTGTGCCCAGAAAATAGAACGGTGTTTCCTACACATATGGACCATATCCAATCCAAATCTGCTTCTGAAACTGATATAAAGCATTGACCCTCTAACATCCAATACTTGTCTGTTAAGATGAGAAACTTGTGAGCTCTGTGAACGATGTAGTTCGTTTGAGCAGAAAAGTGACTGCCCTTACCTGAAACGAAGTCTTGCTTGTAGGAAGACTCAGAGCCTGGGATTTAACTCCATTTCTGAAGGCAAACACACAGCATAGTTCTCATCCATGGAACACACTCAGCTTTTGAACGAGAAGCACGCTCTTGCTATCTAGAGTCTCTAAGACAGCAGGAAACGTGAGTGTGCTGAGAACAAAAGAACGGTGTTTCCTACATATACAAACCATAAGTAGTCCAAATCTGCTTCTGAAACTGATACAAAGCACTGACCCTCTAACATCCAATGCTTGTCATTTAAGATGAGAAACGTGTGAGCTTCGTGAACGATGTAGTTCTTTTGAGCAGAAAAGTGACTGCCCTTACCTGAATCGAAGTCTTGCTTGTAGGAAGACTCAGAGCCTGGGATTTAACTCCATTTCTGAAGTGAAACACACAGCAGTGTAATCATCCATTGATCACTCTCTGCGTTAGAACAAGAAGCACGCTCTTGCTTTCTAGAGTCTCTAAGACAGCAGGAAACGTGTGTGTGCTGAGAACAAAAGAACGGTGTTTCCTACACATACGGACCATATCTAGTTCAACTCTGCTTCTGAAACTGATACAAAGCACTGGTCCTCTAACATCCAATGCTTGTTAGTTAAGATGAGAAACGTGTGAGCCTTGAGAATGATGTAGTTCCTTTGAACTGAAAAGTGACTGCCCTTACCTGAAACGAAGTCTTGCTTGTAGTAAGACACAGAGCCTGGGATTGAACTCCATTTCTTAAGAGAAACACACAGCATAGTTCTCATCCACGGATCACACTCTGTTTTAGAGTGAGAAGCACGCTCTTGCTTTCTAGAGTCTCTAAGACTGCAGGAAACGTGATTTTGCTGAGAACAAAAGAACGGGGTTTCCTACACATACGGACATTATATAGTCCAACTCTGCTTCTGAAACTGATACAAAGCACTGGTTCTCTAACATCCAATGCTTGTCTGTTAAGATGAGTAACGTGTGAGCTTTGTGAACGATGTAGTTCGTTTGAGCTGAAATGTGACTGCCTTACCTGAAACGAAGTCTTGCCTGTAGGAAGACACAGAGCAAGAGATTTAACTCCATTTTTGAAGGGAAACACACAGCATAGTTCTCATCCATGGATCACACTCTGCTTTAGAGCGAGAAGCACGCTCTTGCTTTCTAAAATCTCTAAGACAGCAGGAAATCTGAGTGTGCCCAGAACAAAAGAACGGTGTTTCCTACACATATGGACTATATGTAGTCCAAAACTTCTTCTGAAACTGATACAATGCACTGGTCCTCTAACATCCAATGCTTGTCAGTTAAGATGATAATTGTGTGATCTTCGTTAACGAATTAGTTCGTTTGAGCAAAAAAGTGACTGCCCTTACCTGAAATGAAGTCTTGCTTGTAGGAAGACTCAGAGCCTGGGTTTAACTACCTTTCTGAAGTGAAACACACAGCAGAGTCCTCATCCATTGATCACACTCTGCTTTAGAAGAAGAAGCACGCTCTTGCTTTCTAGAGTCTCTAAGACAGCAGGAAATCTGAGTGTGCCCAGAACAATAGAATGGTGTTTACTGCACATATGGACCATATCCAGTACAAATCTGCTTCTGAAACTGATACAAAGCACTGGTCCTCTAACATCCAATGTTTGTCAGTTAAGATAGAAATGTGTGAGCTTTGTGAATGATGTAGTTCCTTTGAACTGAAAAGTGACTGCCCTTACCTGAAACGAAGTCTTGCTTGTAGGAAGACACAGAGCCTGGGATTTACCTCCATTTCTGAAGGGAAACACACAGCATAGATCTCATCCATGGATCACACTCTGCTTTAGACCGAGAAGCATGCACTTGCTTTTATAGTCTCTAATATAGCAGGTAATCTGAGTGTGCCCAGAACTAAAGAACGGTGTTTCCAACATATACAGACCATAACTAGTCCAAATCTGCTTCTGAAACTGATACAAAGCACTGACCCTCTAACATCCAATGCTTGTCAGTTAAGATGAGAAACGTGTGATCTTAGTGAACGATGTAGTTCTTTTGAGCAGAAAAGTGACTGCCCTTACCTGAATCGAAGTCTTGCTTGTAGGAAGACTCAGAGCCTAGGATTTAACTCCATTTCTGAAGTGAAACACACAGCAGTGTTCTCATCCATTGATGACACTCTGCTTAAGAACAAGAAGCACGCTCTTGCTTTCTAGATTCTCTAAGACAGCAGGAAACGTGAGTGTGCTGAGAACAAAAGAACGGTGTTTCCTACACATACGGACCATTTCTAGTCCAACTCTGCTTCTGAAACTCATACAAAGCACTGGTCCTCTAACATCCAATGCTTGTCAGTTAAGATGGGAAACGTGTGAGCTTCATGAATGATGTAGTTCGTTGGAGCAGAAAAGTGACTGCCCTTACCTTAAACGAGGTCTTGCTTGTAAGAAGACTCAGAGCCTGGGATTTAACTCCATTTCTGAATTGAAACACACAGCAGTGTTTTCATCCATTGATCACACTCTGCTTTAGAACAAGAAGCACGCTCTTGCTGTCTAGAGTCTCTACGACAGCAGGAAACGTGAGTGTGCTGAGAACAAAAGAACGGTGTTTCCTACACATACGGACCATATCTAGTACAACTCTGCTTCTGAAACTGATACAAAGCACTGGTCCTCTAACATCCAATGTTTGTCAGTTAAGATGAGAAACGTGTGAGCTTTGTGAATGATGTAGTTCCTTTGAACTGAAAAGTCACTGCCCTTACCTGAAACGAAGTCTTGCTTGTAGTAAGACACAGAGCCTGGGATTTACCTCCATTTCTGAAGGGAAACACACAGCATAGTATTCATCCATGGATCACACTCTGGTTAGAGCGAGAGGCACACTCTTGCTTTCTAGAGTCTCTAAGACAGCAGGAAATCTGAGTGTGCCCAGAACAATAGAATGGTGATTCCTACACATATGGACCATATCCAGTCCAAATCTGCTTCTGAAACTAATACAAAGCACTGGTCCTCTAACATCCAATGTTTGTCAGTTAAGATGAGAAACATGTGAGCTTCGTGAACGATGTAGATCGTTTGAGCAGAAAAGTGACTGCCCTTACCTGAATCGAAGTCTTGCTTGTAGGAAGACTCAGAGCCTGGGATTTAACTCCATTTCTGAAGTGAAACACAGCAGTGTAATCATCCATTGATGACACTCTGCTTAAGAACAAGAAGCACGCTCTTGCTTTCTAGATTCTCTAAGACAGCAGGAAACGTGAGTATGCTGAGAACAAAAGAACGGTGTTTCCTACACATACGGACCATATCTAGTCCAACTCTGCTTCTGAAACTGATACAAAGCACTGGTCCTCTAACATCCAATGCTTGTCTGTTAAGATGAGAAATATGTGAACTCAGGGAACGATGTAGTTCATTTGAGCTGAAAAGTGACTGCCCTTACCTGAAACGAAGTCTTGCTTGTTGGAAGACACAGAGATTGGGATTTAACTCCATTTCTGAATTGAAACACACAGCAGTGTTCTCATCCATTGATCACACACTGCTTTAGAACAAGAAGCACGCTCTTGCTTTCTAGAATCTTTAAGACAGCAGGAAACGTGAGTGTGCTGAGAACAAAAGAACGGTGTTTCCTACACATACGGACCATATCTAGTCCAACTCTGCTTCTGAAACAGATACAAAGCACTGGTCCTCTAACATCCAATATTTGTCAGTTCAGATGAGAAACGTGTGAGCTTTGTGAATGATGTAGTTCCTTTGAACTGAAAAGTGACTGCCCTTACCTGAAACGAAGTCTTTCTTGTAGTAAGACACAGAGCCTGGGATTTAACTCCAGTTCTTAAGAAAAACACACAGCAGAGTTCTCATCCATGGATCACACTCTGCTTTAGAGCGAGAAGCACGCTCTTCCTTTCTAGAGTCTCTTATACAGCAGGCAATCTGAGTGTGCCCAGAACAAAAGAACGGTGTTTCCTACACATACGGACCATATGTAGTCCAAATGTGCTTCTGAAACTGATATAATGCACTGGTCCTCTAACATCCAATGCTTGATGTTAAGATGAGAAATGTGTGAGCTCAGTGAACGATGTAGTTCGTTTGAGCTGAAAAGTGACTGCTATTACCTGAAACGAAGTCTTGCTTGTAGGAAGACACAGAGATTGGGATTTAACTCCCTTTCTGAAGGGAAACACACAGCATAGTTCTCACCCATGGATAACACTCTGCTTTACAGCAAGAAGCAAGCTCTTGCTTTCTAGAGTCTCAAATACAGCAGTAAATCTGATTGTGCCCAGAACAAAGAATGGAGTTTCCTACACATACGGACCATATGTAGTCCAACTCTTCTTCTGAAACTGATACAAATCACTGGTCCTCTAATATCCAATGCTTGTCAGTTAAGAAGGGAAACGTGTGAGCTTCATGAACGATGTAGTTCATTTGAGCAGAAAAGTGACTGCCCTTATTTTAAACGAAGTCTTGCTTGTAGGAAGACTCAGAGCCTGGGATTTAACTCCATTTCTGAAGTGAAACACACAGCAGTGTTCTCATCCATTGATCACACTCTGCTTTAGAACAAGAAGCACGCTCTTGCTGTCTAGAGTCTCTACGACAGCAGGAAACGTGAGTGTGCTGAGAACAAAAGAACCGTGTTTCCTACACATACGGACCATATCTAGTCCAACTCTGCTTCTGAAACTGATACAAAGCACTGGTCCTCTAACATCCAATGTTTGTCAGTTAAGATGAGAAACGTGTGAGCTTTGTGAATGATGTAGTTCCTTTGAACTGAAAAGTGACTGCCCTTACCTGAAAGGAAGTCTTGCTTGTAGTAAGACACAGAGCCTGGGATTTAACTCCATTTCTGAAGTGAAACACAGCAGTGTAATCATCCATTGATGACAGTCTACTTAAGAACAAGAAGCATGCGCTTGCTTTCTAGATTCTCTAAGACAGCAGGAAACGTGAGTATGCTGAGAACAAAAGAACGGTGTTTCCTACACATACGGACCATATCTAGTCCAACTCTGCTTCTTAAACTGATACAAAGCACTGGTCCTCTAACATGCAATGCTTGTCTGTTAAGATGAGAAATGTGTGAACTCAGGGAACGATGTAGTTCATTTGAGCTGAAAAGTGACTGCCCTTACCTGAAACGAAGTCTTGCTTGTTGGAAGACACAGAGATTGGGATTTAACTCCATTTCTGAAGGGAAACACACAGCATAGTTCTCATCCATGGATCACAATCTGCTTTAGAGCGAGAAGCACGCTCTTGCTTTCTAGAGTCTCTAACACAGCAGGAAACGTGAGTGTCCTGAGAACAAAAGAACGGTATTTCCTACACATACGGACAATATCAAGTCCAATTCTGCTTCTAAAACTCATACAAAGCACTGGTCCTCTAACATCCAATGCTTGATGTTAAGATGAGAAATGTGTGAGCTCAGTGAACGATGTAGTTCTTTTGAGCTGAAAAGTGACTGCTATTACCTGAAACGAAGTCTTGCTTGTAGGAAGACACAGAGATTGGGATTTAACTCCCTTTCTGAAGGGAAACACACAGCATAGTTCTCACCCATGGATAACACTCTGCTTTACAGCAAGAAGCAAGCTCTTGCTTTCTAGAGTCTCAAATACAGCAGGAAATCTGATTGTGCCCAGAACAAAGAACGGAGTTTCCTACACATACGGACCATATGTAGTCCAACTCTTCTTCTGAAACTGATACAAAGCACTGGTCCTCTAATATCCAATGCTTGTCAGTTAAGAAGGGAAACATGTGAGCTTCATGAACGATGTAGTTCGTTTGAGCAGAAAAGTGACTGCCCTTATTTTAAACGAAGTCTTGCATGTAGGAAGACTAAGAGCCTGGGATTTAACTCCATTTCTGAAGTGAAACACATAGCAGTGTTCTCATCCATTGATCACACTCTGCTTTAGAACAAGAAGCACGCTTTTGCTGTCTAGAGTCTCTACGACAGCAGGAAACGTGAGTGTGCTGAGAACAAAAGAACGGTGTTTCCTACACATACGGACCATATCTAGTCCAACTCTGCTTCTGAAACTGATACAAAGCACTGGTCCTCTAACATCCAATGTTTGTCAGTTAAGATGAGAAACGTGTGAGCTTTGTGAATGATGTAGTTCCTTTGAACTGAAAAGTGACTGCCCTTACCTGAAACGAAGTCTTGCTTGTAGTAAGACACAGAGCCTGGGATTTAACTCCATTTCTGAAGGGAAACACACAGCATAGTATCCATCCATGGATCACACTCTGGTTAGAGCAAGAGGCACACTCTTGCTTTCTAGAGTCTCTAAGACAGCAGGAAATCTGAGTGTGCCCAGAACAATAGAACGGTGATTCCTACACATATGGACCATATCCAGTCCAAATCTGCTTCTGAAACTGATACAAAGCACTGGTCCTCTAACATCCAATGTTTGTCACTTAAGATGAGAAACGTGTGAGCTTCGTGAACGATGTAGATCGTTTGAGCAGAAAAGTGACTGCCCTTACCTGAAATGAAGTCTTGCTTGTAGGAAGACTCAGAGCCTGGGATTTAACTCCATTTCTGAAGTGAAACACAGCAGTGTAATCATCCATTGATGACACTCTGCTTAAGAACAAGAAGCATGCTCTTGCTTTCTAGATTCTCTAAGACAGCTGGAAACGTGAGTATGCTGAGAACAAAAGAACGGTGTTTCCTACACATATGGACCATATCTAGTCCAACTCTGCTTCTGAAACTGATACAAAGCACTGGTCCTCTAACATCCAATGCTTGTCAGTTAAGATGAGAAACGTGTGAGCTTCGTGAACGATGTAGTTTGTTTGAGCTGAACAGTGACTGCCCTTACCTTAATCGAAGTGTTGCTTGTAGGAAGACAGAGAGCTAGGGATTTAACTCCATTTTTGAAGGGAAACACGCAGCATAGTTCTCATCCATGGATCACACTCTGCTTTAGAGCGAGAAGCACGCTCTTGCTTTCTAAAATCTCTAAGTCAGCAGGAAATATGAGTGTGCCCAGAAAAATAGAACGGTGTTTCCTACACATATGGACCATATCCAGTCCAAATCTGCTTCTGAAACTGATACAAAGCACTTGTCCTCTAACATCCAATGCTTGTCAGTTAAGATGGGAAACGTGTGAGCTTCATGAACGATGTAGTTCGTTTGAGCAAAAAAGTGACTGCCCTTACCTTAAACGAAGTCTTGCTTGTACGAAGACTCAGAGCCTGGGATTTAACTCCATTTCTCAATTGAAACACACAGCAGTGTTCTCATCCATTGATCACACTCTGCTTTAGAACAAGAAGCACCCTCTTGCTTTTTAGAGTCTCTAAGACAGGAGGAAACGTGATTTTGCTGAGAACAAAAGAACGGAGTTCCCTACACATACGGACCATATCTAGTCCAACTCTGCTTCTTAAACTGATACAAAGCACTGGTCCTCTAACATCCAATGCTTGTCTGTTAAGATGAGAAACGTGTGAGCTCCGTGAACGATGTAGTTCGTTTGAGCTGAAAAGTGACTGCCCTTACCTGAAACGAAGTCTTGCTTGTAGGAAGACACAGAGCCTGGGATTTAACTCCATTTCTGAAGGGAAACACACAGCATAGTTCTCATCCATTCATCACACTCTGCTTTAGAGCGAGAAGCATGCTCTTGCTTTCTAAAGTCTCTAAGACAGCAGGAAACGTGAGTGTGCTGAGAACAAAAGAACCGTGGTTCCTACACATACGGACAATATCTAGTCCAACTCTGCTTCTGAAACTGATACGAAGCACTGGTCCTATAACATCCAATGTTTGTCAGTTAAGATGAGAAACGTGTGAGCTTTGTGAATGATGTAGTTCCTTTGAGCTGAAAAGTGACTGCCCTTACCTGAAACGAAGTCTTGCTTGTAGGAAGACACAGAGCCTGGGATTTAACTCCTTTTCTGAAGGGAAACACACAGCATAGTATTCATCCATGGATCACACTCTGGTTAGAGCGAGAAGCACACTCTTGCTTTCTAGAGTCTCTAAGACAGCAGGAGATCTGAGTGTGCCCAGGACAATAGAACGGTGTTTCTTACACATATGGACCATATCCAGTCCAAATCTGCTTCTGAAACTGATACAAAGCACTGGTCCTCTAACATCCAATGTTTGTCAGTTAAGATGAGATATGTGTGAGCTTTGTGAATGATGTTCTTCCTTTGAACTGAAAAGTGACTGCCCTTACCTGTAACGAAGTCTTGCTTGTAGTAAGACACAGAGCCTGGGATTGAACTCCATTTCTTAAGAGAAACACACAGCATAGTTCTCATCCATGGATCACACTCTGTTTTAGAGCGAGAAGCACGCTCTTGCTTTTAGAGTCTCTAATATAGCAGGAAATCTGAGTGTGCCCAGAACAAAAGAACGGTGTTGACTACATATACAGACCATATGTAGTCCAAATCTGCTTCTGAAACTGATACAATGCACTGGTCCTCTAACATCCAATGCTTGTCAGTTAAGATGAGAATCGTGTGATCTTCGTTAACGATGTAGTTCGTTTGAGCAGAAAAGTGACTGCCCATACCTGAATCGAAGTCTTGCTTGTAGGAAGACAGAGAGCAAGGGATTTAACTCCATTTTTGAAGGGAAACACACAGCATAGTTCTCATCCATGGATCACACTCTGCTCTAGAGCGAGAAGCACGCTCTTGCTTTCTAAAATATCTAAGACGGCAGGAAATCTGAGTGTGCCCAGAACAATAGAACGGTGTTTCCTACACATACGGGCCATATCTAGTCCAACTCATCTTCTGAAACTGATACAAAGAACTGGTCCTCTAACATCCAATGCTTGTCAGTTAAGATGGGAAACGTGTGAGCTTCATGAATGATGTAGTTCGTTTGAGCAAAAAAGTGACTGCCCTTACCTTAAACGAAATCTTGCTTGTAGGAAGACACAGAGCCTGGGATTTAACTCCATTTCTGAAGGGAAACACACAGCATAGTATTCATTCATGGATCACACTCTGGTTTGAGCGAGAGGCACACTCTTGCTTTCTAGAGTCTCTGAGACAGCAGGAAATCTGAGTGTGCCCAGAACAAAAGAACGGTGTTTCCTACATTTACAAACCATAAGTAGTCCAAATCTGCTTCTGAAACTGATACAAAGCACTGACCCTCTAAAATCCAATGCTTGTCAGTTAAGATGAGAAACGTGTGAGCTTCGTGAACGATGTAGTTCGTTTGAGCAGAAAAGTGACTGCCCTTACCTGAATCGAGGTCTTGCTTGTAGGAAGACTCAGAGCCTGGGATTTAACTCCATTTCTAAAGTGAAACACACAGCAGTGTAATCATCCATTGATCACTCTCTGCTTTAGAACAAGAAGCACGCTCTTGCTTTCTAGAGTCTCTAAGACAGCAGGAAACGTGTGTGTGCTGAGAACAAAAGAACGGTGTTTCCTACACATACGGACCATATCTAGTTCAACTCTGCTTCTGAAACTGATACAAAGTACTGGTCCTCTAACATCCAATGCTTGTCAGTTAAGATGAGAAACGTGTGAGCCTTGAGAATGATGTAGTTCCTTTGAACTGAAAAGTGACTGCCCTTACCTGAAACGAAGTCTTGCTTGTAGTAAGACACAGAGCCTGGGATTGAACTCCATTTCTTAAGAGAAACACACAGCATAGTTCTCATCCACGGATCACACTCTGTTTTAGAGCGAGAAGCACGCTCTTGCTTTCTAGAGTCTCTAAGACTGCAGGAAAAGTGATTTTGCTGAGAACAAAAGAACGGGGTTTCCTACACATACGGACATTATATAGTCCAACTCTGCTTCTGAAACTGATACAAAGCACTGGTCCTCTAACATCCAATGCTTGTCTGTTAAGATGAGTAACGTGTGAGCTTTGTGAACGATGTAGTTCGTTTGAGCTGAAATGTGACTGCCTTACCTGAAACGAAGTCTTGCCTGTAGGAAGACACAGAGCAAGAGATTTAACTCCATTTTTGAAGGGAAACACACAGCATAGTTCTCATCCATGGATCACACTCTGCTTTAGAGCGAGAAGCACGCTCTTGCTTTCTAAAATCTCTAAGACAGCAGGAAATCTGAGTGTGCCCAGAACAAAAGAACGGTGTTTCTTACACATATGGACTATATGTAGTCCAAAACTTCTTCTGAAACTGATACAATGCACTGGTCCTCTAACATCCAATGCTTGTCAGTTAAGATGATAATTGTGTGATCTTCGTTAACGAATTAGTTCGTTTGAGCAAAAAAGTGACTGCCCTTACCTGAAATGAAGTCTTGCTTGTAGTAAGACACAGAGCCTGGGATTTAACTCCATTTCTGAAGGGAAACACACAGCATAGTATTCTTCCATGGATCACACTCTGCTTTAGAGCGAGAAGCACGCTCTTGCTTTCTAGAGTCTCTAATACAGCAGGAAACCTGAGTGTGCACAGAACAAAAGAACGGTGTTTCCTAAACATATGGACCATATCTAGTTCAACTCTGCTTCTGAAACTGAAACAAACCACAGGTCCTCAAACATCCAATGCTTGTCATGTAAGATCCGAAACGTGTCAGCTTCGTGAACGATGTAGTTCGTTTGAGCTGTAAAGTAACTGCCCTTACCTGAAACGAAGTCTTGCTTGTAGGAAGACTCAGAGCCTGGGTTTAACTACCTTTCTGAAGTGAAACACACAGCAGAGTCCTCATCCATTGATCACACTCTGCTTTAGAAGAAGAAGCACGCTCTTGCTTTCTAGAGTCTCTAAGACAGCAGGAAATCTGAGTGTGCCCAGAACAAGAGAATGGTGTTTACTACACATATGGACCATATCCAGTACAAATCTGCTTCTGAAACTGATAAAAAGCACTGGTCCTCTAACATCCAATGTTTGTCAGTTAAGATAGAAATGTGTGAGCTTTGTGAATGATGTAGTTCCTTTGAACTGAAAAGTGACTGCCCTTACCTGAAACGAAGTCTTGCTTGTAGGAAGACACAGAGCCTGGGATTTACCTCCATTTCTGAAGGGAAACACACAGCATAGATCTCATCCATGGATCACACTCTGCTTTAGACCGAGTAGCATGCACTTGCTTTTATAGTCTCTAATATAGCAGGTAATCTGAGTGTGCCCAGAACTAAACAACGGTGTTTCCAACATATACAGACCATAAGTAGTCCAAATCTGCTTCTGAAACTGATACAAAGCACTGACCCTCTAACATCCAATGCTTGTCAGTTAAGATGAGAAACGTGTGATCTTCGTGAACGATGTAGTTCTTTTGAGCAGAAAAGTGACTGCCCTTACCTGAATCGAAGTCTTGCTTGTAGGAAGACTCAGAGCCTGGGATTTAACTCCATTTCTGAAGTGAAACACACAGCAGTGTTCTCATCCATTGATGACACTCTGCTTAAGAACAAGAAGCACGCTCTTGCTTTCTAGATTCTCTAAGACAGCAGGAAACGTGAGTGTGCTGAGAACAAAAGAACGGTGTTTCCTACACATACGGACCATTTCTAGTCCAACTCTGCTTCTGTAACTCATACAAAGCACTGGTCCTCTAACATCCAATGCTTGTCAGTTAAGATGGGAAACGTGTGAGCTTCATGAATGATGTAGTTCGTTTGAGCAGAAAAGTGACTGCCCTTACCTTAAACGAGGTCTTGCTTGTAAGAAGACTCAGAGCCTGGGATTTAACTCCATTTCTGAATTGAAACACACAGCAGTGTTTTCATCCATTGATCACACTCTGCTTTAGAACAAGAAGCACGCTCTTGCTGTCTAGAGTCTCTACGACAGCAGGAAACGTGAGTGTGCTGAGAACAAAAGAACGGTGTTTCCTACACATAAGGACCATATCTAGTACAACTCTGCTTCTGAAACTGATACAAAGCACTGGTCCTCTAACATCCAATGTTTGTCAGTTAAGATGAGAAACGTGTGAGCTTTGTGAATGATGTAGTTCCTTTGAACTGAAAAGTGACTGCCCTTACCTGAAACGAAGTCTTGCTTGTAGTAAGACACAGAGCCTGTGATTTAACTCCATTTCTGAAGGGAAACACACAGCATAGTATTCATCCATGGATCACACTCTGGTTAGAGCGAGAGGCACACTCTTGCTTTCTAGAGTCTCTAATACAGCAGGAAATCTGAGTGTGCCCAGAACAATAGAACGGTGATTCCTACACATATGGACCATATCCAGTCCAAATCTGCTTCTGAAACTGATACAAAGCACTGGTCCTCTAACATCCAATGTTTGTCAGTTAAGTTGAGAAAAGTGTGAGCTTCGTGAACGATGTAGATCGTTTGAGCAGAAAAGTGACTGCCATTACCTGAATCGAAGTCTTGCTTGTAGGAAGACTCAGAGCCTGGGATTTAACTCCATTTCTGAAGTGAAACACAGCAGTGTAATCATCCATTGATGACACTCTGCTTAAGAACAAGAAGCACGCTCTTGCTTTCTAGATTCTCTAAGACAGCAGGAAACGTGAGTGTGCTGAGAACAAAAGAACGGTGTTTCCTACACATACGGACCATATCTAGTCCAACTCTGCTTCTTAAACTGATACAAAGCACTGGTCTTCTAACATCCAATGCTTGTCTGTTAAGATGAGAAATGTGTGAGCTTTGTGAATGATGTAGTTCCTTTGAACTGCAAAGTGACTGCCCTTACCTGAAACGAAGTCTTGCTTGTAGTAAGACACAGAGCCTGGGATTTACCTCCATTTCTGAAGGGAAACACACAGCATAGTTCTCATCCATGGATCACACTCTGCTTAAGACCGAGAAGCATGCACTTGCTTTTATTGTCTCTAATATATCAGGTAATCTGAGTGTGCCCAGAACTAAAGAACGGTGTTTCCTACATATACAGACCATAAGTAGTCCAAATCTGCTTCTGAAACTGATACAAAGCACTGACCCTCTAACATCCAATGCTTGTCAGTTAAGATGAGAAACGTGTGAGCTTCGTGAACGATGTAGTTCGTTTGAGCAGAAAAGTAACTGCCCTTACCTGAATCGAAGTCTTGCTTGTAGGAAGACTCAGAGCCTGGGATTTAACTCCATTTCTGAAGTGAAACACAGCAGTGTAATCATCCATTGATCACACTCTGCTTTAGAACAAGAAGCACGCTCTTGCTCTCTAGAGTCTCTACGACAGCAGGAAACGTGAGTGTGCTGAGAACAAAACAACAGTGTTTCCTACACATACGGACCATATCTAGTCCAACTCTGCTTCTGAAACTGATACAAAGCACTGGTCCTCTAACATCCAATGTTTGTCAGTTAAGATGAGAAACGTGTGAGCTTTGTGAATGATGTAGTTCCTTTGAACTGAAAAGTTTCTGCCCTTACCTGAAACGAAGTCTTGCTTGTAGTAAGACACAGAGCATGGGATTTAACTCCATTTCTGAAGGGAAACACACAGCATAGTATTCATCCATGGATCACACTCTGGTTAGAGCGAGAGGCACACTCTTGCTTTCTAGAGTCTCTAAGACAGCAGGAAATCTGAGTGTGCCCAGAACAATAGAATGGTGATTCCTACACATATGGACCATATCCAGTCCAAATCTGCTTCTGAAACTAATACAAAGCACTGGTCCTCTAACATCCAATGTTTGTCAGTTAAGATGAGAAACATGTGAGCTTCGTGAACGATGTAGATCGTTTGAGCAGAAAAGTGACTGCCCTTACCTGAATCGAAGTCTTGCTTGTAGGAAGACTCAGAGCCTGGGATTTAACTCCATTTCTGAAGTGAAACACAGCAGTGTAATCATCCATTGATGACACTCTGCTTAAGAACAAGAAGCACGCTCTTGCTTTCTAGATTCTCTAAGACAGCAGGAAACGTGAGTATGCTGAGAACAAAAGAACGGTGTTTCCTACACATACGGACCATATCTAGTCCAACTCTGCTTCTGAAACTGATACAAAGCACTGGTCCTCTAACATCCAATGCTTGTCTGTTAAGATGAGAAATGTGTGAACTCAGGGAACGATGTAGTTCATTTGAGCTGAAAAGTGACTGCCCTTACCTGAAACGAAGTCTTGCTTGTTGGAAGACACAGAGATTGGGATTTAACTCCATTTCTGAAGGGAAACACACAGCATAGTTCTCATCCATGGATCACAATCTGCTTTAGAGCGAGAAGCACGCTCTTGCTTTCTAGAGTCTCTAACACAGCAGGAAACGTGAGTGTGCTGAGAACAAAAGAACGGTATTTCCTACACATACGGACAATATCTAGACCAACTCTGCTTCTAAAACTCATACAAAGCACTGGTCCTCTAACATCCAATGCTTGTCAGTTAAGATGGGAAACATGTGAGCTTCGTGAACGATGTAGTTCGTTTGAGCAGAAAAGTGACTGCCCTTACCTTAAATGAAGTCTTGCTTGTAGGAAGACTCAGAGCCTGGGATTTAACTCCATTTCTGAATTGAAACACACAGCAGTGTTCTCATCCATTGATCACACACTGCTTTAGAACAAGAAGCACGCTCTTGCTTTCTAGAATCTTTAAGACAGCAGGAAACGTGAGTGTGCTGAGAACAAAAGAACGGTGTTTCCTACACATACGGACCATATCTAGTCCAACTCTGCTTCTGAAACTGATACAAAGCACTGGTCCTCTAACATCCAATATTTGTCAGTTAAGATGAGAAACGTGTGAGCTTTGTGAATGATGTAGTTCCTTTGAACTGAAAAGTGACTGCCCTTACCTGAAACGAAGTCTTTTTTGTAGTAAGACACAGAGCCTGGGATTTAACTCCAGTTCTTAAGAAAAACACACAGCAGAGTTCTCATCCATGGATCACACTCTGCTTTAGAGCGAGAAGCACGCTCTTCCTTTCTAGAGTCTCTTATACAGCAGGCAATCTGAGTGTGCCCGGAACAAAAGAACGGTGTTTCCTACACATACGGACCATATGTAGTCCAAATGTGCTTCTGAAACTGATATAATGCACTGGTCCTCTAACATCCAATGCTTGTCAGTTAAGATGAGAAACGTGTGATCTTCGTGAACAAAGTAGTTCGTTTGAGCAGAAAAGTGACTGCCCTTACCTGAAACGAAGTCTTGCTTGTTGGAAGACACAGAGATTGGGATTTAACTCCCTTTCTGAAGGGAAACACACAGCATAGTTCTCACCCATGGATAACACTCTGCTTTACAGCAAGAAGCAAGCTCTTGCTTTCTAGAGTCTCAAATACAGCAGGAAATCTGATTGTGCCCAGAACAAAGAACGGAGTTTCCTACACATACGGACCATATGTAGTCCAACTCTTCTTCTGAAACTGATACAAAGCACTGGTCCTCTAACATCCAATGCTTGTCAGTTAAGAAGGGAAACGTGTGAGCTTCATGAACGATGTAGTTCGTTTGAGCAGAAAAGTGACTGCCCTTATTTTAAACGAAGTCTTGCTTGTAGGAAGACTCAGAGCCTGGGATTTAACTCCATTTCTGAAGTGAAACACACAGCAGTGTTCTCATCCATTGATCATACTCTGCTTTAGAATAAGAAGCACGCTCTTGCTTTCTGGAGTCTCTAAGTGAACAGGAAATGTGATTTTGCTGAGAATAAAAGAACTGTGTTTCCTACACATACGGACCATATCTAGTCCAACTCTGCTTCTGAAACTGATACAAAGCACTGGTCCTCTAACATCCAATGTTTGTCAGTTAAGATGAGAAACGTGTGAGCTTTGTGAATGGTGTAGTTCCATTGAACTGAAAAATGACTGCCCTTACCTGAAACGAAGTCTTGCTTGTAGGAAGACACAGAGCCTGGGATTTAACTCCATTTCTGAAGGGAAACACACAGCATAGTATTCATCCATGGATCACACTCTGGTTAGAGCGAGAGGCACACTCTTGCTTTCTAGAGTCTCTAAGACAGCAGGAAATCTGAGTGTGCCCAGAACAATAGAACGGTGATTCCTACACATATGGACCATATCCAGTCCAAATCTGCTTCTGAAACTGATACAAAGCACTGGTCCTCTAACATCCTATGTTTGTCAGTTAAGATGAGAAACGTGTGAGCTTCGTGAATGATGTAGATCGTTTGAGCAGAAAAGTGACTGCCATTACCTGAATCGAAGTCTTGCTTGTAGGAAGACTCAGAGCCTGGGATTTAACTCCATTTCTGAAGTGAAACACAGCAGTGTAATCATCCATTGATGACACTCTGCTTAAGAACAAGAAGCACGCTCTTGCTTTCTAGATTCTCTAAGACAGCAGGAAACGTGAGTATGCTGAGAACAAAAGAACGGTGTTTCCTACACATACGGACCATATCTAGTCCAACTCTGCTTCTTAAACTGATACAAAGCACTGGTCCTCTAACACCCAATGCTTGTCTGTTAAGATGAGAAATGTGTGAGCTTTGTGAATGATGTAGTTCCTTTGAACTGAAAAGTGACTGCCCTTACCTGAAACGAAGTCTTGCTTATAGTAAGACACAGAGCCTGGGATTTACCTCCATTTCTGAAGGGAAACACACAGCATAGTTCTCACCCATGGATCACAATCTGCTTTAGAGCAAGAAGCACGCTCTTGCTCTATAGTCTCTAATACAGCAGGAAATCTGAGTGTGCCCAGAACAAAGAACGGAGTTTCTTACACATACGGACCATATGTAGTCCAACTCTTCTTCTGAAACTGATACAAAGCACTAGTACTCTAACATCCAATGCTTGTCAGTTAAGATAGGAAACGTGTAGGCTTCATGAACGATGTAGTTCGTTTGAGAAGAAAAGTGACTGCCCTTACCTGAAACGAAGTCTTGCTTGTAGGAAGACACAGAGTCTGGGATTTAACTCCATTTCTGAAGGGAAACACACAGCATAGTTCTCATCCATGGATCACACTCTGCTTTAGAGCGAGAAGCACGCTCTTGCTTTCTAAATTCTCTAAGATAGAGGGAAAGTGAGTGTGCTGAGAACAAAAGAACGGTGTTTCCTACACATATGGACCATATCTAGTCCAACTCTGCTTCTGAAACTGATACAAAGCACTGCTCCTCACATCCAATGCTTGTCAGTTAAGATGAGAAACGTGTGAGCTTTGAGAATGATGTAGTTCCTTTGAAATGATAAGTGACTGCCCTTACCTGTCACAAAGTCTTGCTTGTAGTAAGACACAGAGCCTGGGATTTAACTCCATCTCTGAAGGGAAACACACAGCAGAGTTCTCATCCATGGATCACACTCAGCTTTAGAGCGATAAGCACGCTCTTGCTTTCTAGAGTCTCTAAGACAGCAGGAAACGTGAGTGTGCTGAGAACAAAAGAAATGTGTTTCCTACACATACGGACCATATCTAGTCCAACTCTCCTTCTTAAACTGATACAAAGCACTGGTACTCTAACCTCCAATGCTTGTCTGTTAAGATGAGAAATGTGTGAGCTCAGTGAACGATGTAGTTCGTTTGAGCTGAAAAGTGACTGCCGTTACCTGAAACGAAGTCTTCCTTGTAGGAAGACACAGAGATTGGGATTTAACTCCATTTCTGAAGGGAAACACACAGCATAGTTCTCATCCATGGATCACACTCTGTTTTAGAGTGAGAAGCACGCTCTTGCTTTCTAAAGTCTCTAAGACAGCAGGAAACGTGAGTGCACTGAGAACAAAAGAACTGTGTTTCCTACACATACGGATCATATCTAGTCCAACTCTGTTTCTGAAACTGACACAAAGCACTGGTCCTCTAACATCCAATGCTTGTCAGTTAAGATGAGAAACGTGTGAGCTTCATGAACGATGTAGTTCGTTTGAGCAGAAAAGTGACTGCCCTTACCTTAAACGAAGTCTTGCTTGTAGGAAGACTCAGAGCATGGGATTTAACTCCATTTCTGAGGTGAAACACACAGCAGTGTAATCATCCATTGATCACACTCTGCTTTAGAACACGAAGCATGCTCTTGCTTTCTAGATTTTCTAAGACAGCAGGAAACGTGAGTGTGCTGAGAACAAAAGAACGCTGTTTTCTACACATACGGACCATATCTAGTCCAACTCTGTTTCTGAAACTGACACAAAGCACTGGTCCTCTAACATCCAATGCTTGTCTTTTAAGATTAGAAACGTGTGAGCTCCATGAACGATGTAGTTCCTTTGATATGAAAAGTGACTGCCCTTACATGAAAAGGAGTCTTGCTTGTAGGAAGACACAGAGCCTGGGATTTAACTCAATTTCTGAAGGGAAACACACAGCATAGTTCTCACCCATGGATCACACTCTGCTTTAGAGCAAGAAGCACGCTCTTGCTTTCTAGAGTCTCTAACACAGCAGGAAATCTGAGTGTGCCCAGAACAAAGAATGGAGTTTCTTACACATACGGACCATATGTAGTCCAACTCTTCTTCTGAAACTGATAGAAAGCACTGGTCCTCTAACATCCAATGCTTGTCAGTTAAGATGGGAAACATGTGAGCTTCATGAACGATGTAGTTCGTTTGAGCAGAAAAGTTACTGCCCTTACCTTAAACGAAGTCTTGCTTGTAGGAAGACTCAGAGCCTGGGATTTAACTCCATTTCTGAAGTTGAACACACAGCAGTGTTCTCATCCATTGATGACACTCTGCTTTAGAACAAGAAGCACGCTCTTGCTTTCTAGAGTCTCTAAGACAGCAGGAAACGTGAGTGTGATGAGAACAAAAGAAATGTGTTTCCTACACATACGGACCATATCTAGTCCAACTCTCCTTCTTAAACTGATACAAAGCACTGGTCCTCTAACCTCCAATGCTTGTCTGTTAAGATGAGAAATGTGTGAGCTCAGTGAACGATGTAGTTCGTTTGAGCTGAAAAGTGACTGCCGTTATCTGAAACGAAGTCTTGCTTGTAGGAAGACACAGAGATTGGGATTTAACTCCATTTCTGAAGGGAAACACACAGCATAGATCTCCTCCATGGATCACATTCTGCTTTAGAGCGAGAAGCACGCTCTTGCTTTCTAAAGTCTCTAAGACAGCAGGAAACGTGAGTGCGCTGAGAACAAAAGAACGGTGTTTCCTACACATACGGACCATATCTAGTCCAACTCTGTTTCTGAAACTGACACAAAGCACTGGTCCTCTAACATCCAATGCTTGTCAGTTAAGATGGGAAACGTGTGAGCTTCATGAACGATGTAGTTCGTTTGAGCAGAAAAGTGACTGCCCTTACCTTAAACGAAGTCTTGCTTGTAGGAAGACACAGAGCCTGGGATTTAACTCCATTTCTGAAGTAAAACACACAGCAGTGTAATCATCCATTGATCACACTCTGCTTTAGAACAAGAAGCACGCTCTTGCTTTCTAGAGTCTCTAAGACAGCAGGAAACGTGAGTGTGCTGAGAACAAAAGAACGGTGTTTCCTACACATACGGACCATATGTAGTCCAACTCTTCTTCTGAAACTGATACAAAGCACTGGTCCTCTAACATCCAATGTTTGTCAGTTAAGATGGGAAACGTGTGAGCTTCAGGAACGATGTAGTTCGTTTGAGCAGAAAAGTGACTGCCCTTACCTTAAACGAAGTCTTGCTTGTAGGAAGACTCAGAGCCTGGGATTTAACTCCTTTTCTGAAGGGAAACACACAGCATAGTTCTCATCCATGGATCACACTCTGCTTTAGAGCGAGAAGCACGCTCTTGCTTTCTAAATTCTCTAAGACAGAGGGAAAGTGAGTGTGCTGAGAACAAAAGAACGGTGTTTCCTACACATATGGACCATATCTAGTACAACTCTGCTTCTGAAACTGATACAAAGCACTGCTCCTCTCATCAAATGCTTGTCAGTTAAGATGAGAAACGTGTGAGCTTTGAGAATGATGTAGTTCCGTTGAACTGAAAAGTGACTGCCCTTACGTGTAACGAAGTCTTGCTTGTAGTAAGACACAGAGCCTGGGATTTAACTCCATCTCTGAAGGGAAACACACAGCAGAGTTCTCATCCATGGATCACACTCTGATTTAGAGCGAGAAGCACGCTCTTGCTTTCTAGAGTCTCTAATACAGCAGGCAATATGAGTGTGCCCAGAACAAAAGAACGGTGTTTCCTACATATACAGACCATAAGTAGTCCAAATCTGCTTCTGAAACTGATACAAAGCACTGACCCTCTAACATCCAATGTTTGTCAGTTAAGATGAGAAACGTGTGAGCTTCGTGAATGATGTAGTTCGTTTGAGCAGAAAAGTGACTGCCCTTACCTGAAATGAAGTCTTGCTTGTAGGAGGACTCAGAGCCTGGGATTTAACTCCATTTCTGAAGTGAAACACAGCAGTGTAATCATCCATTGATCACACTCTGCTTTAGAACAAGAAGCACGCTCTTGCTTTCTAGAGTCTCTAAGACAGCAGGAAACGTGTGTGTGCTGAGAACAAAAGAACGGTGTTTCCTACTCATAGGGACCATATCTAGTTCAACTCTGCTTCTGAAACTGATACAAAGCACTGGTCCTCTAACATCCAATGCTTGTCAGTTAAGATGGGAAACGTGTGAGCTTCATGAATGATGTAGTTCGTTTGAGCAGAAAAGTGACTGCCTTTACCTTAAACGAGGTCTTGCTTGTAAGAAGACTCAGAGCCTGGGATTTAACTCCATTTCTGAATTGAAACACACAGCAGTGTTCTCATCCATTGATCACACTCTGCTTTAGAACAAGAAGCACGCTCTTCCTGTCTAGAGTCTCTACGACAGCAGGAAACGTGAGTGTGCTGAGAACAAAAGAATGGTGTTTCCTACACATCCGGAACATATCTAGTCCAACTCTGCTTCTGAAACTGATACAAAGCACTGGTCCTCTAACATCCAATGTTTGTCAGTTAAGATGAGAAACGTGTGAGCTTTGTGAATGATGTAGTTCCTTTGAACTGAAAAGTGACTGCCCTTACCTGAAACGAAGTCTTGCTTGTAGTAAGACACAGAGCCTGGGATTTGACTCCATTTCTGAAGGGAAACACACAGCATAGTATTCATCCATGGATCACACTCTGGTTAGATCGAGAGGCACACTCTTGTTTTCTAGAGTCTCTAAGACAGCAGGCAATCTGAGTGTGCCCAGAACAAAAGAATGGTGTTTCCTACACATACAGACCATATGTAGTCCAAATCTGCTTCTGAAACTGATACAATGCACTGGTCCTCTAACATCCAATGCTTGTGAGTTAAGATGAGAAACGTGTGAGCTTCGTAAACGATGTAGTTCGTTTGAGCTGAAAAGTGACTGCCCTTACCTGGATCAAAGTCTTGCTTGTCAGAAGACTCAGAGCCTGGTATTTAACTCCATCTCGGAAGGGAAACACACAGCAGAGTTCTCATCCATGGATCACACTCTGCTTTAGAGCGAGAAGCACGCTCTTGCTTTCTATAGTCTCTAATAGAGCAGGTAATCTGTGTGTGCCCAGAACAAAAGAACGGTGTTTCCTACACATACGGACCATATGTATTCCAAATCTGCTTCTGAAACTGATACAATGCAATGGTCCTCTAACATCCAATGCTTGTCAGTTAAGATGAGAAACGTGTGAGCTTCATGAACGATGTAGTTCGTTTCAGCAGAAAAGTGACTGCCCTTACCTTAAACGAAGTCTTGCTTGGAGGAAGAATCAGAGCCTGGGATTTAACTCCATTTCTGAAGTGAAACACACAGCAGTGTAATCATCCATTGATCACACTCTGCTTTAGAACACGAAGCATGCTCTTGCTTTCTAGATTTTCTAAGACAGCAGGAAACGTGAGTGTGCTGAGAACAAAAGAACGCTGTTTTCTACACATACGGACCATATCTAGTCCAACTCTGTTTCTGAAACTGACACAAAGCACTGGTCCTCTAACATCCAATGCTTGTCTGTTAAGATGAGAAACGTTTGAGCTCCATGAACGATGTAGTTTGTTTGAGCTAAAAAGTGACGGCCCTTACCTGAAACGAAGTCTTGCTTGTAGGAAGACACAGAGATTGGGATTTAACTCCATTTCTGAAGGGAAACACACAGCATAGTTCTCACCCATGGATAACACTCTGCTTTACAGCAAGAAGCACGCTCTTGCTTTCTAGAGTCTCTAATACAGCAGGAAATCTGATTGTTCGAAAACAAAGAACAGAGTTTCCTACACATACGGACCATATGTAGTCCAACTCTTCTTCTGAAACTGATACAAACCCCTAGTCCTCTAACATCCAATGCTTGTCAGTTAAGATAGGAAACGTGTGAGCTTCATGAACGATGTAGTTCGTTTGAGCAGAAAAGTGACTGCCCTTACCTGAAATGAAGTCTTGCTTGTAGGAAGACACAGAGTCTGGGATTAAACTCCATTTCTGAAGGGAAACACACAGCATAGTTCTCATCCATGGATCACACTCTGGTTTAGAGCGAGAAGCACGCTCTTGCTTTCTAAATTCTTTAAGACAGAGGGAAAGTGAGTGTGCTGAGAACAAATGAACGGTGTTTCCTACACATATGGACCATATCTAGTCCAACTCTGCTTCTGAAACTGATACAAAGCACTGGTCCTCACATCCAATGCTTGTCAGTTAAGATGAGAAACGTGTGAGCTTTGAGAATGATGTAGTTCCTTTGAACTGAAAAGTGACTGCCCTTACCTGTAACGAAGTCTTGCTTGTAGTAAGACACAGAGCCTGGGATTTAACTCCATCTCTGAAGGGAAACACACAGCAGAGTTCTCATCCATGGATCACACTCTGCTTTAGAGCGAGAAGCACGCTCTTGCTTTCTAGAGTCTCTAATACAGCAGGCAATCTGAGTGTGCCCAGAACAAAAGAACGGTGTTTCCTACACATACGGACCATATGTAGTCCAAATCTGCTTCTGAAACTGATACAATTCACTGGTCCTCTAACATCCATTGCTTGTCAGTTAAGATGAGAAACGTGTGATCTTTGTGAACGATGTAGTTCGTTTGAGCAGAAAAGTGACTGCCCTTACCTGAAACGAAGTCTTGCTTGTAGGAAGACTCAGAGCCTGGTATTTAACTCCATTTCTGAAGTTGAACACACAGCAGTGTTCTCATCCATTGATGACACTCTGATTTAGAACAAGAAGCACGCTCTTGCTTTCTAGAGTCTCTAAGACAGCAGGAAACGTGAGTGTGCTGAGAACAAAAGAAATGTGTTTCCTACACATACGGACCATATCTAGTCCAACACTGCTTCTGAAACTGATACAAAGCACTGGTCCTCTAACATCCAATGCTTGTCTGTTAAGATGAGAAATGTGTGAGCTCAGTGAACGATGTAGTTCGTTTGAGCTGAAAAGTGACTGCCGTTATCTGAAACGAAGTCTTGCTTGTAGGAAGACACAGAGATTGGGATTTAACTCCATTTCTGAAGGGAAACACACAGCATAGTTCTCACCCATGGATCACACTCTGCTTTAGAGCAAGAAGCACGCTCTTGCTTTCTAGAGTCTCTAACACAGCAGGAAATCTGAGTGTGCCCAGAACAAAGAACGGAGTTTCTTACACATACGGACAATATGTAGTCCAACTCTTCTTCTGAAACTGATAGAAAGCACTGGTCCTCTAACATCCAATGCTTGTCAGTTAAGATGGGAAACATGTGAGCTTCATGAACGATGTAGTTCGTTTGAGCAGAAAAGTTACTGCCCTTACCTTAAACGAAGTCTTGCTTGTAGGAAGACTCAGAGCCTGGGATTTAACTCCATTTCTGAAGTTGAACACACAGCAGTGTTCTCATCCATTGATGACACTCTGCTTTAGAACAAGAAGCACGCTCTTGCTTTCTAGAGTCTCTAAGACAGCAGGAAACGTGAGTGTGATGAGAACAAAAGAAATGTGTTTCCTACACATACGGACCATATCTAGTCCAACTCTCCTTCTTAAACTGATACAAAGCACTGGTCCTCTAACCTCCAATGCTTGTCTGTTAAGATGAGAAATGTGTGAGCTCAGTGAACGATGTAGTTCGTTTGAGCTGAAAAGTGACTGCCGTTATCTGAAACGAAGTCTTGCTTGTAGGAAGACACAGAGATTGGGATTTAACTCCATTTCTGAAGGGAAACACACAGCATAGATCTCCTCCATGGATCACATTCTGCTTTAGAGCGAGAAGCACGCTCTTGCTTTCTAAAGTCTCTAAGACAGCAGGAAACGTGAGTGCGCTGAGAACAAAAGAACGGTGTTTCCTACACATACGGACCATATCTAGTCCAACTCTGTTTCTGAAACTGACACAAAGCACTGGTCCTCTAACATCCAATGCTTGTCAGTTAAGATGGGAAACGTGTGAGCTTCATGAACGATGTAGTTCGTTTGAGCAGAAAAGTGACTGCCCTTACCTTAAACGAAGTCTTGCTTGTAGGAAGACACAGAGCCTGGGATTTAACTCCATTTCTGAAGTAAAACACACAGCAGTGTAATCATCCATTGATCACACTCTGCTTTAGAACAAGAAGCACGCTCTTGCTTTCTAGAGTCTCTAAGACAGCAGGAAACGTGAGTGTGCTGAGAACAAAAGAACGGTGTTTCCTACACATACGGACCATATGTAGTCCAACTCTTCTTCTGAAACTGATACAAAGCACTGGTCCTCTAACATCCAATGTTTGTCAGTTAAGATGGGAAACGTGTGAGCTTCAGGAACGATGTAGTTCGTTTGAGCAGAAAAGTGACTGCCCTTACCTTAAACGAAGTCTTGCTTGTAGGAAGACTCAGAGCCTGGGATTTAACTCCTTTTCTGAAGGGAAACACACAGCATAGTTCTCATCCATGGATCACACTCTGCTTTAGAGCGAGAAGCACGCTCTTGCTTTCTAAATTCTCTAAGACAGAGGGAAAGTGAGTGTGCTGAGAACAAAAGAACGGTGTTTCCTACACATATGGACCATATCTAGTACAACTCTGCTTCTGAAACTGATACAAAGCACTGCTCCTCACATCAAATGCTTGTCAGTTAAGATGAGAAACGTGTGAGCTTTGAGAATGATGTAGTTCCGTTGAACTGAAAAGTGACTGCCCTTACCTGTAACGAAGTCTTGCTTGTAGTAAGACACAGAGCCTGGGATTTAACTCCATCTCTGAAGGGAAACACACAGCAGAGTTCTCATCCATGGATCACACTCTGATTTAGAGCGAGAAGCACGCTCTTGCTTTCTAGAGTCTCTAATACAGCAGGCAATCTGAGTGTGCCCAGAACAAAAGAACGGTGTTTCCTACATATACAGACCATAAGTAGTCCAAATCTGCTTCTGAAACTGATACAAAGCACTGACCCTCTAACATCCAATGTTTGTCAGTTAAGATGAGAAACGTGTGAGCTTCGTGAACGATGTAGTTCGTTTGAGCAGAAAAGTGACTGCCCTTACCTGAAATGAAGTCTTGCTTGTAGGAGGACTCAGAGCCTGGGATTTAACTCCATTTCTGAAGTGAAACACAGCAGTGTAATCATCCATTGATCACACTCTGCTTTAGAACAAGATGCACGCTCTTGCTTTCTAGAGTCTCTAAGACAGCAGGAAACGTGTGTGTGCTGAGAACAAAAGAACGGTGTTTCCTACACATAGGGACCATATCTAGTTCAACTCTGCTTCTGAAACTGATACAAAGCACTGGTCCTTTAACATCCAATGCTTGTCAGTTAAGATGGGAAACGTGTGAGCTTCATGAATGATGTAGTTCGTTTGAGCAGAAAAGTGACTGCCCTTACCTTAAACGAGGTCTTGCTTGTAAGAAGACTCAGAGCCTGGGATTTAACTCCATTTCTGAATTGAAACACACAGCAGTGTTCTCATCCATTGATCACACTCTGCTTTAGAACAAGAAGCACGCTCTTCCTGTCTAGAGTCTCTAAGACAGCAGGAAACGTGAGTGTGCTGAGAACAAAAGAATGGTGTTTCCTACACATCCGGAACATATCTAGTCCAACTCTGCTTCTGAAACTGATACAAAGCACTGGTCCTCTAACATCCAATGTTTGTCAGTTAAGATGAGAAACGTGTGAGCTTTGTGAATGATGTAGTTCCTTTGAACTGAAAAGTGACTGCCCTTACCTGAAACGAAGTCTTGCTTGTAGTAAGACACAGAGCCTGGGATTTGACTCCATTTCTGAAGGGAAACACACAGCATAGTATTCATCCATGGATCACACTCTGGTTAGAGCGAGAGGCACACTCTTGTTTTCTAGAGTCTCTAAGACAGCAGGCAATCTGAGTGTGCCCAGAACAAAAGAATGGTGTTTCCTACACATACAGACCATATGTAGTCCAAATCTGCTTCTGAAACTGATACAATGCACTGGTCCTCTAACATCCAATGCTTGTGAGTTAAGATGAGAAACGTGTGAGCTTCGTAAACGATGTAGTTCGTTTGAGCTGAAAAGTGACTGCCCTTACCTGGATCAAAGTCTTGCTTGTCAGAAGACTCAGAGCCTGGTATTTAACTCCATCTCGGAAGGGAAACACACAGCAGAGTTCTCATCCATGGATCACACTCTGCTTTAGAGCGAGAAGCACGCTCTTGCTTTCTATAGTCTCTAATAGAGCAGGTAATCTGTGTGTGCCCAGAACAAAAGAACGGTGTTTCCTACACATACGGACCATATGTATTCCAAATCTGCTTCTGAAACTGATACAATGCAATGGTCCTCTAACATCCAATGCTTGTCAGTTAAGATGAGAAACGTGTGAGCTTCATGAACGATGTAGTTCGTTTCAGCAGAAAAGTGACTGCCCTTACCTTAAACGAAGTCTTGCTTGGAGGAAGACTCAGAGCCTGGGATTTAACTCCATTTCTGAAGTGAAACACACAGCAGTGTAATCATCCATTGATCACACTCTGCTTTAGAACACGAAGCATGCTCTTGCTTTCTAGATTTTCTAAGACAGCAGGAAACGTGAGTGTGCTGAGAACAAAAGAACGCTGTTTTCTACACATACGGACCATATCTAGTCCAACTCTGTTTCTGAAACTGACACAAAGCACTGGTCCTCTAACATCCAATGCTTGTCTGTTAAGATGAGAAACGTTTGAGCTCCATGAACGATGTAGTTTGTTTGAGCTAAAAAGTGACGGCCCTTACCTGAAACGAAGTCTTGCTTGTAGGAAGACACAGAGATTGGGATTTAACTCCATTTCTGAAGGGAAACACACAGCATAGTTCTCACCCATGGATAACACTCTGCTTTACAGCAAGAAGCACGCTCTTGCTTTCTAGAGTCTCTAATACAGCAGGAAATCTGATTGTTCGAAAACAAAGAACAGAGTTTCCTACACATACGGACCATATGTAGTCCAACTCTTCTTCTGAAACTGATACAAACCCCTAGTCCTCTAACATCCAATGCTTGTCAGTTAAGATAGGAAACGTGTGAGCTTCATGAACGATGTAGTTCGTTTGAGCAGAAAAGTGACTGCCCTTACCTGAAATGAAGTCTTGCTTGTAGGAAGACACAGAGTCTGGGATTTAACTCCATCTCTGAAGGGAAACACACAGCAGAGTTCTCATCCATTGATCACACTCTGCTTTAGAACACGAAGCATGCTCTTGCTTTCTAGATTTTCTAAGACAGCAGGAAACGTGAGTGTGCTGAGAACAAAAGAACGCTGTTTCCTACACATATGGACCATATCTAGTCCAACTCTGCTTCTGAAACTGATACAAAGCACTGGTCCTCACATCCAATGCTTGTCAGTTAAGATGAGAAACGTGTGAGCTTTGAGAATGATGTAGTTCCTTTGAACTGAAAAGTGACTGCCCTTACCTGTAACGAAGTCTTGCTTGTAGTAAGACACAGAGCCTGGGATTTAACTCCATCTCTGAAGGGAAACACACAGCAGAGTTCTCATCCATGGATCACACTCTGCTTTAGAGCGAGAAGCACGCTCTTGCTTTCTAGAGTCTCTAATACAGCAGGCAATCTGAGTGTGCCCAGAACAAAAGAACGGTGTTTCCTACACATACGGACCATATGTAGTCCAAATCTGCTTCTGAAACTGATACAATTCACTGGTCCTCTAACATCCATTGCTTGTCAGTTAAGATGAGAAACGTGTGATCTTTGTGAACGATGTAGTTCGTTTGAGCAGAAAAGTGACTGCCCTTACCTGAAACGAAGTCTTGCTTGTAGGAAGACTCAGAGCCTGGTATTTAACTCCATTTCTGAAGTTGAACACACAGCAGTGTTCTCATCCATTGATGACACTCTGATTTAGAACAAGAAGCACGCTCTTGCTTTCTAGAGTCTCTAAGACAGCAGGAAACGTGAGTGTGCTGAGAACAAAAGAAATGTGTTTCCTACACATACGGACCATATCTAGTCCAACACTGCTTCTGAAACTGATACAAAGCACTGGTCCTCTAACATCCAATGCTTGTCTGTTAAGATGAGAAATGTGTGAGCTCAGTGAACGATGTAGTTCGTTTGAGCTGAAAAGTGACTGCCGTTATCTGAAACGAAGTCTTGCTTGTAGGAAGACACAGAGATTGGGATTTAACTCCATTTCTGAAGGGAAACACACAGCATAGTTCTCACCCATGGATAACACTCTGCTTTACAGCAAGAAGCACGCTCTTGCTTTCTAGAGTTTCTAATACAGCAGGAAATCTGATTTTGCCCAGATCAAAGAACGGAGTTTCCTACACATACGGACCATATGTAGTCCAACTCTTCTTCTGAAACTGATACAAAGCACTGGTCCTCTAACATCCAATGCTTGTCAGTTAAGATGGGAAACGTGTGAGCTTCATGAACGATGTAGTTCGTTTGAGCAGAAAAGTGACTGCCCTTACCTTAAACGAAGTCTTGCTTGTAGGAAGACACAGAGCCTGGGATTTAACAGAATTTCTGAAGGGAAACACACAGCATAGTTCTCACCCATGGATCACACTCTGCTTTAGAGCAAGAAGCACGCTCTTGCTCTATAGTCTCTAATACAGCAGGAAATCTGAGTGTGCCCAGAACAAAGAACGGAGTTTCTTACACATACGGACCATATGTAGTCCAACTCTTCTTCTGAAACTGATACAAAGCACTAGTACTCTAACATCCAATGCTTGTCAGTTAAGATAGGAAACGTGTAGGCTTCATGAACGATGTAGTTCGTTTGAGAAGAAAAGTGACTGCCCTTACCTGAAACGAAGTCTTGCTTGTAGGAAGACACAGAGTCTGGGATTTAACTCCATTTCTGAAGGGAAACACACAGCATAGTTCTCATCCATGGATCACACTCTGCTTTAGAGCGAGAAGCACGCTCTTGCTTTCTAAATTCTCTAAGACAGAGGGAAAGTGAGTGTGCTGAGAACAAAAGAACGGTGTTTCCTACAAATATGGACCATATCTAGTCCAACTCTGCTTCTGAAACTGATACAAAGCACTGCTCCTCACATCCAATGCTTGTCAGTTAAGATGAGAAACGTGTGAGCTTTGAGAATGATGTAGTTCCTTTGAAATGATAAGTGAATGCCCTTACCTGTCACAAAGTCTTGCTTGTAGTAAGACACAGAGCCTGGGATTTAACTCCATCTCTGAAGGGAAACACACAGCAGAGTTCTCATCCATGGATCACACTCAGCTTTAGAGCGATAAGCACGCTCTTGCTTTCTAGAGTCTCTAATACAGCAGGAAACGTGAGTGTGCTGAGAACAAAAGAAATGTGTTTCCTACACATACGGACCATATCTAGTCCAACTCTCCTTCTTAAACTGATACAAAGCACTGGTACTCTAACCTCCAATGCTTGTCTGTTAAGATGAGAAATGTGTGAGCTCAGTGAACGATGTAGTTCGTTTGAGCTGAAAAGTGACTGCCGTTACCTGAAACGAAGTCTTCCTTGTAGGAAGACACAGAGATTGGGATTTAACTCCATTTCTGAAGGGAAACAGACAGCATAGTTCTCATCCATGGATCACACTCTGTTTTAGAGTGAGAAGCACGCTCTTGCTTTCTAAAGTCTCTAAGACAGCAGGAAACGTGAGTGCACTGAGAACAAAAGAACTGTGTTTCCTACACATACGGATCATATCTAGTCCAACTCTGTTTCTGAAACTGACACAAAGCACTGGTCCTCTAACATCCAATGCTTGTCAGTTAAGATGAGAAACGTGTGAGCTTCATGAACGATGTAGTTCGTTTGAGCAGAAAAGTGACTGCCCTTACCTTAAACGAAGTCTTGCTTGTAGGAAGACTCAGAGCCTGGGATTTAACTCCATTTCTGAAGTGAAACACACAGCAGTGTAATCATCCATTGATCACACTCTGCTTTAGAACACGAAGCATGCTCTTGCTTTCTAGATTTTCTTAGACAGCAGGAAACGTGAGTGTGCTGAGAACAAAAGAACGCTGTTTTCTACACATACGGACCATATCTAGTCCAACTCTGTTTCTGAAACTGACACAAAGCACTGGTCCTCTAACATCCAATGCTTGTCTTTTAAGATTAGAAACGTGTGAGCTCCATGAACGATGTAGTTCCTTTGATATGAAAAGTGACTGCCCTTACATGAAAAGGAGTCTTGCTTGTAGGAAGACACAGAGCCTGGGATTTAACTCAATTTCTGAAGGGAAACACACAGCATAGTTCTCACCCATGGATCACACTCTGCTTTAGAGCAAGAAGCACGCTCTTGCTTTCTAGAGACTCTAACACAGCAGGAAATCTGAGTGTGCCCAGAACAAAGAACGGAGTTTCTTACACATACGGACCATATGTAGTCCAACTCTTCTTCTGAAACTGATAGAAAGCACTGGTCCTCTAACATCCAATGCTTGTCAGTTAAGATGGGAAACATGTGAGCTTCATGAACGATGTAGTTCGTTTGAGCAGAAAAGTTACTGCCCTTACCTTAAACGAAGTCTTGCTTGTAGGAAGACTCAGAGCCTGGGATTTAACTCCATTTCTGAAGTTGAACACACAGCAGTGTTCTCATCCATTGATGACACTCTGCCTTAGAACAAGAAGCACGCTCTTGCTTTCTAGAGTCTCTAAGACAGCAGGAAACGTGAGTGTGATGAGAACAAAAGAAATGTGTTTCCTACACATACGGACCATATCTAGTCCAACTCTCCTTCTTAAACTGATACAAAGCACTGGTCCTCTAACCTCCAATGCTTGTCTGTTAAGATGAGAAATGTGTGAGCTCAGTGAACGATGTAGTTCGTTTGAGCTGAAAAGTGACTGCCGTTATCTGAAACGAAGTCTTGCTTGTAGGAAGACACAGAGATTGGGATTTAACTCCATTTCTGAAGGGAAACACACAGCATAGATCTCCTCCATGGATCACATTCTGCTTTAGAGCGAGAAGCACGCTCTTGCTTTCTAAAGTCTCTAAGACAGCAGGAAACGTGAGTGCGCTGAGAACAAAAGAACGGTGTTTCCTACACATACGGACCATATCTAGTCCAACTCTGTTTCTGAAACTGACAAAAAGCACTGGTCCTCTAACATCCAATGCTTGTCAGTTAAGATGGGAAACGTGTGAGCTTCATGAACGATGTAGTTCGTTTGAGCAGAAAAGTGACTGCCCTTACCTTAAACGAAGTCTTGCTTGTAGGAAGACACAGAGCCTGGGATTTAACTCCATTTCTGAAGTAAAACACACAGCAGTGTAATCATCCATTGATCACACTCTGCTTTAGAACAAGAAGCACGCTCTTGCTTTCTAGAGTCTCTAAGACAGCAGGAAACGTGAGTGTGCTGAGAACAAAAGAACGGTGTTTCCTACACATACGGACCATATGTAGTCCAACTCTTCTTCTGAAACTGATACAAAGCACTGGTCCTCTAACATCCAATGTTTGTCAGTTAAGATGGGAAACGTGTGAGCTTCAGGAACGATGTAGTTCGTTTGAGCAGAAAAGTGACTGCCCTTACCTTAAACGAAGTCTTGCTTGTAGGAAGACTCAGAGCCTGGGATTTAACTCCTTTTCTGAAGGGAAACACACAGCATAGTTCTCATCCATGGATCACACTCTGCTTTAGAGCGAGAAGCACGCTCTTGCTTTCTAAATTCTCTAAGACAGAGGGAAAGTGAGTGTGCTGAGAACAAAAGAACGGTGTTTCCTACACATATGGACCATATCTAGTACAACTCTGCTTCTGAAACTGATACAAAGCACTGCTCCTCACATCAAATGCTTGTCAGTTAAGATGAGAAACGTGTGAGCTTTGAGAATGATGTAGTTCCTTTGAACTGAAAAGTGACTGCCCTTACCTGTAACGAAGTCTTGCTTGTAGTAAGACACAGAGCCTGGGATTTAACTCCATCTCTGAAGGGAAACACACAGCAGAGTTCTCATCCATGGATCACACTCTGATTTAGAGCGAGAAGCACGCTCTTGCTTTCTAGAGTCTCTAATACAGCAGGCAATCTGAGTGTGCCCAGAACAAAAGAACGGAGTTTCCTACACATACGGACCATATGTAGTCCAACTCTTCTTCTGAAACTGATACAAAGCAGTAGTCCTCTAACACCCAATGCTTGTCAGTTAAGATGGGAAACGTGTGAGCTTCATGAACGATGTAGTTCTTTTGAGCAGAAAAGTGACTGCCCTTACCTGAAACGAAGTCTTGCTTGTAGGAAGACACAGAGTCTGGGATTTAACTCCATTTCTGAAGGGAAACACACAGCATAGTTCTCATCCATGGATCACACTCTGCTTTATAGCGAGAAGCACGCTCTTGCTTTCTAAAGTCTCTAAAACAGCAGGAAACGTGAGTGCGCTGAGAACAAAAGAACGGTATTTCCTACACATAGGGACCATATCTAGTCCAACTCTGCTTCTGAAACTGACACAAAGCACTGGTCCTCTAACATCCAATGCTTGTCAGTTAAGATGAGAAACGTGTGAGCTCCGTGAACGATGTAGTTCGTTTGAGCTGAAAAGTGACTGCCCTTACCTGAAACGAAGTCTTACTTGTAGGAAGACACAGAGCCTGGAATTTAACTCCATTTTTGAAGGGAAACACACAGCAGTGTTCTCATCCATTGATCATACACTGCTTTAGAACAAGAAGCACGCTCTTGCTTTCTGGAGTCTCTAAGAGAGCAGGAAACGTGATTTTGCTGAGAACAAAAGAACTGTGTTTCCTAAACATATGGACCATATCTAGTCCAACTCTGCTTCTTAAACTGATACAAAGCCCTGGTCCTCTAACATCCAATGCTTGTCTGTTAAGAGGAGAAACGTGTGAGCTCCATGAACGATGTAGTTTGTTTGAGCTGAAAAGTGACTGCCGTTACCTGAAACGAAGTCTTGCTTGTAGGAAGACACAGAGATTGGGATTTAACTCCATTTCTGAAGGGAAACACACAGCATAGATCTCACCCATGGATAACACTCTGCTTTAGAGCGAGAAGCACGCTCTTGCTTTCTAGAGTCTCTAATACAGCAGGAAATCTGATTGTGCGAAGAACAAAGAACAGAGTTTCCTACACATACGGACCATATGTAGTCCTTCTCTTCTCCTGAACCTATTACAAAGCACTAGTCCTCTAACATCCAATGCTTGTCAGTTAAGATAGGAAACGTGTGAGCTTCATGAACGATGTAGTTCGTTTGAGCAGAAAAGTGACTGCCCTTACCTGAAACGAAGTCTTGCTTGTAGGAAGACACAGAGTCTGGGATTTAACTCCATTTCTGAAGGGAAACACACAGCATAGTTCTCATCCATGGATCACACTCTGCTTTAGAGCGAGAAGCACGCTCTTGCTTTCTAAATTCTCTAAGACAGAGGGAAAGTGAGTGTGCTGAGAACAAAAGAACGGTGTTTCCTACACATATGGACCATATCTAGTCCAACTCCTCTTCTGAAACTGATAGAAAGCACTGCTCCTCACATCAAATGCTTGTCAGTTAAGATGAGAAACGTGTGAGCTTTGAGAATGATGTAGTTCCTTTGAACTGAAAAGTGACTGCCCTTACCTGTAAGGAAGTCTTGCTTGTAGTAAGACACAGAGTCTGGGATTTAACTCCATCTCTGAAGGGAAACACACAGCAGAGTTCTCATCCATGGATCACACTCTGCTTTAGAGCGAGAAGCACGCTCTTGCTTTCTAGAGTCTCTAATACAGCAGGCAATCTGAGTGTGCCCAGAACAAAAGAACGGAGTTTCCTACACATACGGACCATATGTAGTCCAACTCTTCTTCTGAAACTGATACAAAGCAGTAGTCCTCTAACATCCAATGCTTGTCAGTTAAGATGGGAAACGTGTGAGCTTCATGAACGATGTAGTTCGTTTGAGCAGAAAAGTGACTGCCCTTACCTGAAACGAAGTCTTGCTTGTAGGAAGACACAGAGTCTGGGATTTAACTCCATTTCTGAAGGGAAACACACAGCATAGTTCTCATCCATGGATCACACTCTGCTTTAGAGCGAGAAGCACCCTCTTGCTTTCTAAAGTCTCTAAGACAGCAGGAAATGTGAGTGTGCTGAGAACAAAAGAACTGTGTTTCCTACACATACGGACCATATCTAGTCCAACTCTGTTTCTGAAACTGATACAAAGCACTGGTCCTCTAACATCCTATGCTTGTCACTTAAGATGAGAAACATGTGAGCTTTGTGAACGATGTAGTTCTTTTGAGCAGAAAAGTGACCTCCCTTACCTGAATTGAAGTCTTGCTTGTAGGAAGACTCAGAGCCTGGGATTTAACTCCATTTCTGAAGTGAAACACACAGCAGTGTAATCATCCATTGATCACACTCTGCTTTAGAATAGAAGCGCGCTCTTGCTTTCTAGAGTCTCTAAGACAGGATAAAACGTGTGTGTGCTCAGAACAAAAGAACGGTGTTTCCTAAACATACGGACCATATCTAGTTCAACTCTGCTTCTGAAACTGATACAAAGCCCTGGTCCTCTAACATCCAATGCTTGTCTGTTAAGATGAGAAACGTGTGAGCTTCGTGAACGATGTAGTTCATTTGAGCTGAAAAGTGACTGCCCTTACCTGAAACGAAGTCTTGCTTGTAGAAAGACACAGAGCCTGGGATTTAACACCATTTCTGAATGGAAACACACAGCATAGTTCTCATCCCTGGATCACACTCTGCTTTAGAGCAAGAAGCATGCTCTTGCTTTCTAGAGTCTCTAATACAGCAGGAAATCTGAGTGTGCTCAGAACAAAAGAACAGAGTTTCCTACACATACGGACCATATGTATTCCAACTCTTCTTCTGAAACTGATACAAAGCACTGGTCCTCTAACATCCAATGCTTGTCAGCTAAGATGGGAAACGTGTGAGCTTCGTGAACGATGTAGTTCTTTTGAGCAGAAAAGTGACTGCCCTTACCTGAAACGTAGTCTTGCTTGTAGGAAGACTCAGAACCTGGGATTTAACTCCATTTCTGAAGTGAAACAAACAGCAGTGTTCTCATCCACTGATCACACTCTGCTTTAGAACAAGAAGCACGCTCTTGCTTTCTAAAGTCTCTAAGACAGCAGGAAACGAGAGTGTGCGGAGAACAAAAGAACGGTGTTTCCTACACATACGGACCATATCTAGTCCAACTCTCCTTCCTAAACTGATACAAAGCACTGGTCCTCTAACATGCAATGCTTGTCTGTTAAGAAGAGAAATGTGTGAGCTCAGTGAACGATGTAGTTCGTTTGAGCTGAAAAGTGACTGCCGTTACCTGAAACGAAGTCTTGCTTGTAGGAAGACACAGAGATTGAGTTTTAACTCCATTTATGAAGGGAAACACACAGCATAGTTCTCATCCATGGATCACACTCTGCTTTAGAGCGAGAAGCACGCTCTTGCTTTCTGGAGTCTCCAACACAGCAGGAAACGTGAGTGTGCTGAGAACAAAAGAACGGTGTTTCCTACACATATGGACCATATCTAGTCCAACTCTGTTTCTGAAACTGACACAAAGCACTGGTCTTCTAACATCCAATGCTTGTCAGTTAAGATGAGAAACATGTGAGCTTTGAGAATGATGTAGTTCCTTTGAACTGAAAAGTGACTGCCCTTACATGTAACGAAGTCTTGCTTGTAGTAAGACACAGAGCCTGGGATTTAACTCCATCTCTGAAGGGAAACACACAGCAGAGTTCTCATCCATGGATCACACTCTGCTTTAGAGCGAGAAGCACGCTCTTGCTTTCTAGAGTCTCTAATAAAGCAGGCAATGTGAGTGTGCCCAGAACAAAAGAACGGAGTTTCCTACACATACGGACCATATCTAGTCCAACTCTCCTTCCTAAACTGATACAAAGCAGTAGTCCTCTAACATCCAATGCTTGTCAGTTAAGATGGGAAACGTGTGAGCTTCATGAACGATGTAGTTCATTTGAGCAAATATGTGACTGCCCTTACCTGAAACTAAGTCTTGCTTGTAGGAAGACACAGAGTCTGGGATTTAACTCCATTTCTGAAGGGAAACACACAGCATAGTTCTCTTCCATGGATCACACTCTGCTTTAGAGCGAGAAGCACGCATTTGCTTTCTAAAGTCTATAAGACAGCAGGAAAAGTGAGTGCTCTGAGAACAAAAGATCGGTGTTTCCTACACATAGGGACCATATCTAGTCCAACTCTGTTTCTGAAACTGACACAAAGCACTGGTCCTCTAACATCCAATGCTTGTCTGTTAAGATGAGAAACGTGTGAGCTCCGTGAACGATGTAGTTCGTTTGAGCTGAAAAGTGACTGCCCTTACCTGAAACGAAGTCTTGCTTGTAGGAAGACACAGAGCCTGGAATTTAACACCATTTCTGAAGGGAAACACACAGCATAGTTCTCATCCATGGATCACACTCTGCTTTAGAGCGAGAAGCACGCTCTTGCTTTCTAAAGTCTCTAAGACAGCAGGAAATGTGAGTGTGCTGAGAACAAAAGAACGGTGTTTCCTACACATACGGACAATATCTAGTCCAACTGTGCTTCTGAAACTGATACAAAGCACTGGTCCTCTAACATCCTATGCTTGTCACTTAAGATGAGAAACGTGTGAGCTTTGTGAACGATGTATTTCTTTTGAGCAGAAAAGTGACTACCATTACCTGAATCGAAGTCTTGCTTGTAGGAAGACTCAGAGCCTGGGATTTAACTCCATTTCTGAAGTGAAACACACAGCAGTGTAATCTTCCATTGATCACACTCTGCTTTAGAATAGAAGCACGCTCTTGCTTTCTAGAGTCTCTAAGACAGGATAAAACGTGTGTGTGCTGAGAACAAAAGAACGGTGTTTCCTAAACATACGGACCATATCTAGTTCAACTCTGCTTCTGAAACTGATACAAAGCCCTGGTCCTCTAACATCCAATGCTTGTCTGTTAAGATGAGAAACGTGTGAGCTTCGTGAACGATGTAGTTCGTTTGAGCTGAAAAGTGACTGCCCTTACCTGAAACGAAGTCTTGCTTGTAGGAAGACACAGAGCCTGGGATTTAACACCATTTCTGAAGGGAAACACACAGCATAGTTCTCATCCATGGATCACACTCTGCTTTAGAGCAAGAAGCATGCTCTTGCTTTCTAGAGTCTCTAATACAGCAGGAAATCTGAGTGTGCTCAGAACAAAAGAACAGAGTTTCCTACACATACGGACCATATGTAGTCCAACTCTTCTTCTGAAACTGATACAAAGCACTGGTCCTCTAATATCCAATGCTTGTCAGTTAAGATGGGAAACGGGTGAGCTTCGTGAACAATGTAGTTCTTTTGAGCAGAAAGGTGACTGCCCTTACCTGAAACGAAGTCTTGCTTGTAGGAAGACTCAGAGCCTGGGATTTAACTCCATTTCTGAAGTAAAACACACAGCAGTGTTCTCATCCATTGATCACACTCTGCTTTAGAACAAGAAGCACGCTCTTGCTTTCTAAAGTCTCTAAGACAGCAGGAAACGTGAATGTGCGGAGAACAATAGAACGGTGTTTCCTAAACATACGGACCATATCTAGTTCAACTCTGCTTCTGAAACTGATACAAAGCACTGGTCCTCTAACATCCAATGCTTGTCTGTTAAGATAAGAAACTTGTGAGCTTCGTGAAAGATGTAGTTTGTTTGAGCTGAAAAGTGACTGCCCTTATCTGAAATGAAGTCTTGCTTGTAGGAAGACACAGAGCCTGGGATTTAACTCCATTTCTGAAGTAAAACACACAGCAGTGTAATCATCCATTGATCACACTCTGCTTTAGAACAAGAAGCACGCTCTTGCTTTCTAGAGTCTCTAAGACAGCAGGAAACGTGAGTGTGCTGAGAACAAAAGAACGGTGTTTCCTACACATACGGACCATATGTAGTCCAACTCTTCTTCTGAAACTGATACAAAGCACTGGTCCTCTAACATCCAATGTTTGTCAGTTAAGATGGGAAACGTGTGAGCTTCAGGAACGATGTAGTTCGTTTGAGCAGAAAAGTGACTGCCCTTACCTTAAACGAAGTCTTGCTTGTAGGAAGACTCAGAGCCTGGGATTTAACTCCTTTTCTGAAGGGAAACACACAGCATAGTTCTCATCCATGGATCACACTCTGCTTTAGAGCGAGAAGCACGCTCTTGCTTTCTAAATTCTCTAAGACAGAGGGAAAGTGAGTGTGCTGAGAACAAAAGAACGGTGTTTCCTACACATATGGACCATATCTAGTACAACTCTGCTTCTGAAACTGATACAAAGCACTGCTCCTCACATCAAATGCTTGTCAGTTAAGATGAGAAACGTGTGAGCTTTGAGAATGATGTAGTTCCGTTGAACTGAAAAGTGACTGCCCTTACCTGTAACGAAGTCTTGCTTGTAGTAAGACACAGAGCCTGGGATTTAACTCCATCTCTGAAGGGAAACACACAGCAGAGTTCTCATCCATGGATCACACTCTGATTTAGAGCGAGAAGCACGCTCTTGCTTTCTAGAGTCTCTAATACAGCAGGCAATCTGAGTGTGCCCAGAACAAAAGAACGGAGTTTCCTACACATACGGACCATATGTAGTCCAACTCTTCTTCTGAAACTGATACAAAGCAGTAGTCCTCTAACACCCAATGCTTGTCAGTTAAGATGGGAAACGTGTGAGCTTCATGAACGATGTAGTTCTTTTGAGCAGAAAAGTGACTGCCCTTACCTGAAACGAAGTCTTGCTTGTAGGAAGACACAGAGTCTGGGATTTAACTCCATTTCTGAAGGGAAACACACAGCATAGTTCTCATCCATGGATCACACTCTGCTTTATAGCGAGAAGCACGCTCTTGCTTTCTAAAGTCTCTAAAACAGCAGGAAACGTGAGTGCGCTGAGAACAAAAGAACGGTATTTCCTACACATAGGGACCATATCTAGTCCAACTCTGCTTCTGAAACTGACACAAAGCACTGGTCCTCTAACATCCAATGCTTGTCAGTTAAGATGAGAAACGTGTGAGCTCCGTGAACGATGTAGTTCGTTTGAGCTGAAAAGTGACTGCCCTTACCTGAAACGAAGTCTTACTTGTAGGAAGACACAGAGCCTGGAATTTAACTCCATTTTTGAAGGGAAACACACAGCAGTGTTCTCATCCATTGATCATACACTGCTTTAGAACAAGAAGCACGCTCTTGCTTTCTGGAGTCTCTAAGAGAGCAGGAAACGTGATTTTGCTGAGAACAAAAGAACTGTGTTTCCTACACATATGGACCATATCTAGTCCAACTCTGCTTCTTAAACTGATACAAAGCCCTGGTCCTCTAACATCCAATGCTTGTCTGTTAAGAGGAGAAACGTGTGAGCTCCATGAACGATGTAGTTTGTTTGAGCTGAAAAGTGACTGCCGTTACCTGAAACGAAGTCTTGCTTGTAGGAAGACACAGAGATTGGGATTTAACTCCATTTCTGAAGGGAAACACACAGCATAGATCTCACCCATGGATAACACTCTGCTTTAGAGCGAGAAGCACGCTCTTGCTTTCTAGAGTCTCTAATACAGCAGGAAATCTGATTGTGCGAAGAACAAAGAACAGAGTTTCCTACACATACGGACCATATGTAGTCCTTCTCTTCTCCTGAACCTATTACAAAGCACTAGTCCTCTAACATCCAATGCTTGTCAGTTAAGATAGGAAACGTGTGAGCTTCATGAACGATGTAGTTCGTTTGAGCAGAAAAGTGACTGCCCTTACCTGAAACGAAGTCTTGCTTGTAGGAAGACACAGAGTCTGGGATTTAACTCCATTTCTGAAGGGAAACACACAGCATAGTTCTCATCCATGGATCACACTCTGCTTTAGAGCGAGAAGCACGCTCTTGCTTTCTAAATTCTCTAAGACAGAGGGAAAGTGAGTGTGCTGAGAACAAAAGAACGGTGTTTCCTACACATATGGACCATATCTAGTCCAACTCCTCTTCTGAAACTGATAGAAAGCACTGCTCCTCACATCAAATGCTTGTCAGTTAAGATGAGAAACGTGTGAGCTTTGAGAATGATGTAGTTCCTTTGAACTGAAAAGTGACTGCCCTTACCTGTAAGGAAGTCTTGCTTGTAGTAAGACACAGAGTCTGGGATTTAACTCCATCTCTGAAGGGAAACACACAGCAGAGTTCTCATCCATGGATCACACTCTGCTTTAGAGCGAGAAGCACGCTCTTGCTTTCTAGAGTCTCTAATACAGCAGGCAATCTGAGTGTGCCCAGAACAAAAGAACGGAGTTTCCTACACATACGGACCATATGTAGTCCAACTCTTCTTCTGAAACTGATACAAAGCAGTAGTCCTCTAACATCCAATGCTTGTCAGTTAAGATGGGAAACGTGTGAGCTTCATGAACGATGTAGTTCGTTTGAGCAGAAAAGTGACTGCCCTTACCTGAAACGAAGTCTTGCTTGTAGGAAGACACAGAGTCTGGGATTTAACTCCATTTCTGAAGGGAAACACACAGCATAGTTCTCATCCATGGATCACACTCTGCTTTAGAGCGAGAAGCACCCTCTTGCTTTCTAAAGTCTCTAAGACAGCAGGAAATGTGAGTGTGCTGAGAACAAAAGAACTGTGTTTCCTACACATACGGACCATATCTAGTCCAACTCTGTTTCTGAAACTGATACAAAGCACTGGTCCTCTAACATCCTATGCTTGTCACTTAAGATGAGAAACATGTGAGCTTTGTGAACGATGTAGTTCTTTTGAGCAGAAAAGTGACCTCCCTTACCTGAATTGAAGTCTTGCTTGTAGGAAGACTCAGAGCCTGGGATTTAACTCCATTTCTGAAGTGAAACACACAGCAGTGTAATCATCCATTGATCACACTCTGCTTTAGAATAGAAGCGCGCTCTTGCTTTCTAGAGTCTCTAAGACAGGATAAAACGTGTGTGTGCTCAGAACAAAAGAACGGTGTTTCCTAAACATACGGACCATATCTAGTTCAACTCTGCTTCTGAAACTGATACAAAGCCCTGGTCCTCTAACATCCAATGCTTGTCTGTTAAGATGAGAAACGTGTGAGCTTCGTGAACGATGTAGTTCATTTGAGCTGAAAAGTGACTGCCCTTACCTGAAACGAAGTCTTGCTTGTAGAAAGACACAGAGCCTGGGATTTAACACCATTTCTGAATGGAAACACACAGCATAGTTCTCATCCCTGGATCACACTCTGCTTTAGAGCAAGAAGCATGCTCTTGCTTTCTAGAGTCTCTAATACAGCAGGAAATCTGAGTGTGCTCAGAACAAAAGAACAGAGTTTCCTACACATACGGACCATATGTATTCCAACTCTTCTTCTGAAACTGATACAAAGCACTGGTCCTCTAACATCCAATGCTTGTCAGCTAAGATGGGAAACGTGTGAGCTTCGTGAACGATGTAGTTCTTTTGAGCAGAAAAGTGACTGCCCTTACCTGAAACGTAGTCTTGCTTGTAGGAAGACTCAGAACCTGGGATTTAACTCCATTTCTGAAGTGAAACAAACAGCAGTGTTCTCATCCACTGATCACACTCTGCTTTAGAACAAGAAGCACGCTCTTGCTTTCTAAAGTCTCTAAGACAGCAGGAAACGAGAGTGTGCGGAGAACAAAAGAACGGTGTTTCCTACACATACGGACCATATCTAGTCCAACTCTCCTTCCTAAACTGATACAAAGCACTGGTCCTCTAACATGCAATGCTTGTCTGTTAAGAAGAGAAATGTGTGAGCTCAGTGAACGATGTAGTTCGTTTGAGCTGAAAAGTGACTGCCGTTACCTGAAACGAAGTCTTGCTTGTAGGAAGACACAGAGATTGAGTTTTAACTCCATTTATGAAGGGAAACACACAGCATAGTTCTCATCCATGGATCACACTCTGCTTTAGAGCGAGAAGCACGCTCTTGCTTTCTGGAGTCTCCAACACAGCAGGAAACGTGAGTGTGCTGAGAACAAAAGAACGGTGTTTCCTACACATATGGACCATATCTAGTCCAACTCTGTTTCTGAAACTGACACAAAGCACTGGTCTTCTAACATCCAATGCTTGTCAGTTAAGATGAGAAACATGTGAGCTTTGAGAATGATGTAGTTCCTTTGAACTGAAAAGTGACTGCCCTTACATGTAACGAAGTCTTGCTTGTAGTAAGACACAGAGCCTGGGATTTAACTCCATCTCTGAAGGGAAACACACAGCAGAGTTCTCATCCATGGATCACACTCTGCTTTAGAGCGAGAAGCACGCTCTTGCTTTCTAGAGTCTCTAATAAAGCAGGCAATGTGAGTGTGCCCAGAACAAAAGAACGGAGTTTCCTACACATACGGACCATATCTAGTCCAACTCTCCTTCCTAAACTGATACAAAGCAGTAGTCCTCTAACATCCAATGCTTGTCAGTTAAGATGGGAAACGTGTGAGCTTCATGAACGATGTAGTTCATTTGAGCAAATATGTGACTGCCCTTACCTGAAACTAAGTCTTGCTTGTAGGAAGACACAGAGTCTGGGATTTAACTCCATTTCTGAAGGGAAACACACAGCATAGTTCTCTTCCATGGATCACACTCTGCTTTAGAGCGAGAAGCACGCATTTGCTTTCTAAAGTCTATAAGACAGCAGGAAAAGTGAGTGCTCTGAGAACAAAAGATCGGTGTTTCCTACACATAGGGACCATATCTAGTCCAACTCTGTTTCTGAAACTGACACAAAGCACTGGTCCTCTAACATCCAATGCTTGTCTGTTAAGATGAGAAACGTGTGAGCTCCGTGAACGATGTAGTTCGTTTGAGCTGAAAAGTGACTGCCCTTACCTGAAACGAAGTCTTGCTTGTAGGAAGACACAGAGCCTGGAATTTAACACCATTTCTGAAGGGAAACACACAGCATAGTTCTCATCCATGGATCACACTCTGCTTTAGAGCGAGAAGCACGCTCTTGCTTTCTAAAGTCTCTAAGACAGCAGGAAATGTGAGTGTGCTGAGAACAAAAGAACGGTGTTTCCTACACATACGGACAATATCTAGTCCAACTGTGCTTCTGAAACTGATACAAAGCACTGGTCCTCTAACATCCTATGCTTGTCACTTAAGATGAGAAACGTGTGAGCTTTGTGAACGATGTATTTCTTTTGAGCAGAAAAGTGACTACCATTACCTGAATCGAAGTCTTGCTTGTAGGAAGACTCAGAGCCTGGGATTTAACTCCATTTCTGAAGTGAAACACACAGCAGTGTAATCTTCCATTGATCACACTCTGCTTTAGAATAGAAGCACGCTCTTGCTTTCTAGAGTCTCTAAGACAGGATAAAACGTGTGTGTGCTGAGAACAAAAGAACGGTGTTTCCTAAACATACGGACCATATCTAGTTCAACTCTGCTTCTGAAACTGATACAAAGCCCTGGTCCTCTAACATCCAATGCTTGTCTGTTAAGATGAGAAACGTGTGAGCTTCGTGAACGATGTAGTTCGTTTGAGCTGAAAAGTGACTGCCCTTACCTGAAACGAAGTCTTGCTTGTAGGAAGACACAGAGCCTGGGATTTAACACCATTTCTGAAGGGAAACACACAGCATAGTTCTCATCCATGGATCACACTCTGCTTTAGAGCAAGAAGCATGCTCTTGCTTTCTAGAGTCTCTAATACAGCAGGAAATCTGAGTGTGCTCAGAACAAAAGAACAGAGTTTCCTACACATACGGACCATATGTAGTCCAACTCTTCTTCTGAAACTGATACAAAGCACTGGTCCTCTAATATCCAATGCTTGTCAGTTAAGATGGGAAACGGGTGAGCTTCGTGAACAATGTAGTTCTTTTGAGCAGAAAGGTGACTGCCCTTACCTGAAACGAAGTCTTGCTTGTAGGAAGACTCAGAGCCTGGGATTTAACTCCATTTCTGAAGTAAAACACACAGCAGTGTTCTCATCCATTGATCACACTCTGCTTTAGAACAAGAAGCACGCTCTTGCTTTCTAAAGTCTCTAAGACAGCAGGAAACGTGAATGTGCGGAGAACAATAGAACGGTGTTTCCTAAACATACGGACCATATCTAGTTCAACTCTGCTTCTGAAACTGATACAAAGCACTGGTCCTCTAACATCCAATGCTTGTCTGTTAAGATAAGAAACTTGTGAGCTTCGTGAAAGATGTAGTTTGTTTGAGCTGAAAAGTGACTGCCCTTATCTGAAATGAAGTCTTGCTTGTAGGAAGACACAGAGTCTGGGATTTAACTCCATTTATGAAGGGAAACACACAGCATAGTTCTCATCCATGGATCACACTCTGCTTTAGAGCGAGAAGCACGCTCTTGCTTTCTGGAGTATCTAACACAGCAGGAAACATGAGTGTGCTGAGAACAAAAGAACGGTGTTTCCTAACCATATGGACCATATCTAGTTCAACTCTGCTTCTGAAACTGATACAAAGCACTGGTCCTCTAACATCCAATGCTTGTCTGTTAAGATGAGAAACGTGTGAGCTTCGTGAACGATGTAGTTCTTTTGAGCAGAAAAGTGACTGCCCTTACCTTAAACGAAGTCTTGCTTGTAGGAAGACACAGAGTCTGGGATTTAACTCCATTTCTGAAGGGAAACACACAGCATAGTTCTCATCCATGGATCACACTCTGCTTGAGAACGAGAAGCACGCTCTGGCTTTCTAAAGTCTCTAAGATAGCAGGAAACGTGAGTGCGCTGAGAAAAAAAGAGCGGTGTTTCCTACACATACCGACCATATCTAGTCCAACTCTGTTTCTGAAACTGATACAAAGCACTGGTCCTCTAACATCCAATGCTTGTCTGTAAAGAAAAGAAATGTGTGAGCTCTGTGAACGATGTAGTTTGTTTGAGCTGAAAAGTGACTGCCTTTACCTGAAACGAAATCTTGCTTGTAGTAAGACACAGATCCTGGGATTTAACTCCATCTCCGAAGGGAAACACACAGTGCAGTTCTCATCCATTGATCACACTCTGCTTTAGAGCGAGAAGCACGCTCTTGCTATCTAGAGTCTCTAATACAGCAGGTAATCTGAGTGTGCCCAGAACAAAAGAACGGTGTTTCGTACACATACGGACCATATGTAGTCCAAATCTGCTTCTCAAACTGATACAATGCACTTGTCCTCTAACATCCAATGCTTGTCACTTAAGATGAGAAACGTGTGATCTTCGTGAACGATGTAGTTCGTTTGAGCAGAAAAGTGACTGCCCTTACCTGAAACGAAGTCTTGCTTGTAGGAAGACTCAGAGCCTGGGATTTAACTCCATTTCTGAAGTGAAACACACAGCAGTGTTCTCATCCATTGATCACACTCTGCTTTAGAACAAGAAGCACGATCTTGCTTTCTAAAGTCTCTAAGACAGCAGGAAACGTGAGTGTGCGGAGAACAAAAGAACGGTGTTTCCTACACATACGGACCACATCTAGTCCAACTCTCCTTCCTAATCTGATACAAACCACTGGTCCTCTAACATCCAATGCTTGTCTGTTAAGAAGAGAAATGTGTGAGCTCAGTGAACGATGTAGTTCGCTTGAGGTGAAAAGTGACTGCCGTTACCTGAAACGAAGTCTTGCTTGTAGGAAGACTCAGAGCCTGGGATTTAACTCCATTTCTGAAGTGAAACACAGCAGTGTAATCATCCATTGATCATACTCTGCTTTAGCACAAGAAGCACGCTCTTTCTTTCTAGAGTCTCTAAGACATCAGGAAACGAGTGTGTGCTGAGAACAAAAGAACGGTGTTTCCTACACATACGGACCATATCTAGTTCAACTCTGCTTCTGAAACTGATACAAAGCACTGGTCCTCTAACATCCAATGCTTGTCTGTTAAGATGAGAAACGTGTGAGCTTCGTGAATGATGTAGTTTGTTTGAACTGAAAAGTGACTGCCCTTACCTGAAACGAAGTCTTGCTTGTAGGAAGCCACAGAGCCTGGGATTTAACTCCATTTCTGAAGGGAAACACACAGCATAGTTCTCATCCATGGATCACACTCTGCTTTAGAGCAAGAGGAATGCTCTTGCTTTCTAGATTCTCTAATACAGCAGGAAATCTGAGTGTGTTCTGAACAAAAGAACGGAGTTTCCTACACATACGGACCATATGTAGTCCAACTCTTCTTCTGAAACTGATACAAAGCACTGGTCCTCTAACATCCAATGCTTGTCTGTTAAGATGAGAAATGTGTGAGCTCAGTGAACGATGTAGTTCGTTTGAGCTGAAAAGTGACTGCCTTTACCTGAAACGAAGTCTTGCTTGTAGGAAGACAAAGAGATTGAGATTTAACTCCATTTATGAAGGGAAACACACAGCATAGTTCTGATCCATGGATCACACTCTGCTTTAGAGCGAGAAGCACGCTCTTGCTTTCTGGAGTCTCTAAGACAGCAGGAAATGTGATTTTGTTGAGAACAAAAGAACGGTGTTTCCTACACATACAGACCATATCTAATCCAACTCTGCTTCTGAAACTGAAACAAATCACTGGTCCTCTAACATCAAATGCTTGTCAGTTAAGATGGGAAACATGTGAGCTTCATGAACGATGTAGTTCGTTTGAGCAGAAAAGTGACTGCCCTTACCTTAAACGAAGTCTTGCTTGTAGGAAGACACAGAGTCTGGGATTTAACTCCATTTCTGAAGGGAAACACACAGCATAGTTCTCATCCATGAATCACACTCTGCTTTAGAACGAGAAGCACACTCTTGCTTTCTAAAGTCTCAAAGACAGCAGGAAACGTGAGTGCGCTGAGAACAAAAGAACGGTGTTTCCTACACATACAGACCATATCTAGTCCAACTCTGTTTCTGAAACTGACACAAAGCACTGGTCCTCTAACATCCAATGCTTGTCAGTTCAGATGAGAAACGTGTGAGCTTTGAGAATGATGTAGTTCCTTTGAACTGAAAAGTGACTGCCCTTACTTGTAACGAAGTCTTGCATGTAGTAAGACACAGATCCTGGGATTTTTCTCCATCTCTGAAGGGAAACACACAGCAGAGTTCTCATCCATGGATCACACTCTGCTTTAGAGCGAGAAGCACGCTCTTGCTATCTAGAGTCTCTAATACAGCAGGTAATCTGAGTGTGCCCAGAACAAAAGAACGGTGTTTCGTACACATACGGACCATATGTAGTCCAAATCTGCTTCTCAAACTGATACAATGCACTGGTCCTCTAACATCCAATGCTTGTCAGTTAAGATGAGAAACGTGTGATCTTCATGAACGATGTAGTTCGTTTGAGCAGAAAAGTGACTGCCCTTACCTGAAACGAAGTCTTCCTTGTAGGAAGACTCAGAGCCTGGGATTTAACTCCATTTCTGAAGTGAAGCACACAGCAGTGTTCTCATCCATTGAACACACTCTGCTTTAGAACAAGAAGCACGCTCTTGCTTTCAAAAGTCTCTAAGACAGCAGGAAACGTGAGTGTGCGGAGAACAAAAGAACGGTGTTTCCTACACATACGGACCATATCTAGTCCAACTCTCCTTCCTAAACTGATACAAAGCACTGGTCCTCTAACATCCAATGCTTGTCTGTTAAGATGAGAAACGTGTGAGCTCCGTGAATGATGTAGTTCGTTTGAGCTGAAAAGTGACTGCCCTTACCTGAAACGAAGTCTTGATTGTAGGAAGACACAGAGCCTGAGATTTAACTCCATTTCCGTAGTGAAACACACAGCAGTGTAATCATGCATTTATCACACTCTGCTTTAGAACAACAAGCACGCTCTTGCTTTCTAGAGTCTCTAAGACAGCAGGAAATGTGTGTGTGCTGAGAACAAAAGAACTGTGTTTCCTACACATACGGACCATATCTAGTTCAACTCTGTTTGTGAAACTGATACAAAGCACTGGTCCTCTAACATCCAATGCTTGTCTGTAAAGAAAAGAAATGTGTAAGCTCTGTGAACGATGTAGTTCGTTTGAGCTGAAAAGTGACTGCCGTTACCTGAAACGAAGTCTTGCTTGTAGGAAGACAAAGAGATTGAGATTCAACTCCATTTATGAAGGGAAACACACAGCATAGTTCTCATCCATGGATCACACTCTGCTTTAGAGCGAGAAGAATGCTCTTGCTTTCTGGAGTATCTAACACAGCAGGAAACGTGAGTGTGCTGAGAACAAAAGAACGGTGTTTCCTACACATACGGACCATATCTAGTCCAACTCTGCTTCTGAAACTGATTCAAATCACTGGTACTCTAACCTCCAATGCTTGTCAGTTAAGATGGGAAACGTGTGAGCTTCATGAACGATGTAGTTCGTTTGAGCAGAAAAGTGACTGCCCTTACCTGAAGCGAATTCTTGCTTGTAGGAAGACTCAGAGCCTGGGATTTAACACCATTTCTGAAGTGAAACACACAGCAGTGTTCTCATCCATTGTTCATACTCTGCTTTAGAACAAGAAGCACGCTCTTGCTTTCTAGACTCTCTAAAACAGCAGGAAATGCGATTTTGCTGAGAACAAAAGAACGGTGTTTCCTACACATACGGACCATATCTAGTCCAACTCTGCTTCTTAAACTGACACAAAGCACTGGTCCTCTAACATCCAATGCTTGTCTGTTAAGATGAGAAACGTGTGAGCTCCGTGAACGATGTAGTTAGTTTGAGCTGAAAAGTGACCGCTCTTATCTGAAACGAAGTCTTGCTTGTAGGAAGACACAGCGCCTGGGATTTAACTCCATTTCTGAAAGGAAACAAACAGCATTTTTCTCATCCATGGATCACAATCTGCTTTAGAGCGAGAAGCACGCTCTTGCTTTTAGAGTCTCTAATATAGCAGGTAATCTGAGTGTGCCCAGAACAAAAGAACGGTGTTTCCTACACTTACAGACTATATGTAGTCCAAATCTGCTTCTGAAACTGATACAAAGCACTGACCCTCTAACATCCAATGCTTGTCAGTTAAGATGAGAAACGTGTGAGCTTCGTGAACGATGTAGTTCGTTTGAACAGAAAAGTGACTGCCCTTACCTTAAACGAAGTCTTGCTTGTAGGAAGACACAGAATCTGGGATTTAACTCCATTTCTGAAGGGAAACACACAGCATAGTTCTCATCCATGGATCACACTCTGCTTGAGAACGAGAAGCACGCTCTGGCTTTCTAAAGTCTCTAAGATAGCAGGAAACGTGAGTGCGCTGAGCACAAAAGAGCGGTGTTTCCTCCACATACCGACCATATCTAGTCCAACTCTGTTTCTGAAACTGATACAAAGCACTGGTGCTCTAACATCCAATGCTTGTCTGTTAAGATGAGAAACGTGTGAGCTCCGTGAACGATGTAGTTCGTTTGAGCAGAAAAGTGACTGCCCTTACCTGAAACGAAGTCTTGCTTGTAGGAAGACTCAGAGCCTGGGATTTAACTCCATTTCTGAAGTGAAACACACAGCAGTGTTCTCATCCATTGATCACACTCTGCTTTAGAACAAGAAGCACGATCTTGCTTTCTAAAGTCTCTAAGACAGCAGGAAACGTGAGTGTGCGGAGAACAAAAGAACGGTGTTTCCTACACATACGGACCACATCTAGTCCAACTCTCCTTCCTAAACTGATACAAACCACTGGTCCTCTAACATCCAATGCTTGTCTGTTAAGAAGAGAAATGTGTGAGCTCAGTGAACGATGTAGTTCGCTTGAGGTGAAAAGTGACTGCCGTTACCTGAAACGAAGTCTTGCTTGTAGGAAGACTCAGAGCCTGGGATTTAACTCCATTTCTGAAGTGAAACACAGCAGTGTAATCATCCATTGATCATACTCTGCTTTAGCACAAGAAGCACGCTCTTTCTTTCTAGAGTCTCTAAGACATCAGGAAACGAGTGTGTGCTGAGAACAAAAGAACGGTGTTTCCTACACATACGGACCATATCTAGTTCAACTCTGCTTCTGAAACTGATACAAAGCACTGGTCCTCTAACATCCAATGCTTGTCTGTTAAGATGAGAAACGTGTGAGCTTCGTGAATGATGTAGTTTGTTTGAACTGAAAAGTGACTGCCCTTACCTGAAATGAAGTCTTGCTTGTAGGAAGCCACAGAGCCTGGGATTTAACTCCATTTCTGAAGGGAAACACACAGCATAGTTCTCATCCATGGATCACACTCTGCTTTAGAGCAAGAGGAATGCTCTTGCTTTCTACATTCTCTAATACAGCAGGAAATCTGAGTGTGCTCTGAACAAAAGAACGGAGTTTCCTACACATACGGACCATATGTAGTCCAACTCTTCTTCTGAAACTGATACAAAGCACTGGTCCTCTAACATCCAATGCTTGTCTGTTAAGATGAGAAATGTGTGAGCTCAGTGAACGATGTAGTTCGTTTGAGCTGAAAAGTGACTGCCGTTACCTGAAACGAAGTCTTGCTTGTAGGAAGACAAAGAGATTGAGATTTAACTCCATTTATGAAGGGAAACACACAGCATAGTTCTCATCCATGAATCACACTCTGCTTTAGAACGAGAAGCACACTCTTGCTTTCTAAAGTCTCAAAGACAGCAGGAAACGTGAGTGCGCTGAGAACAAAAGAATGGTGTTTCCTACACATAAAGACCATATCTAGTCCAACTCTGTTTCTGAAACTGACACAAAGCACTGGTCCTCTAACATCCAATGCTTGTCAGTTCAGATGAGAAACGTGTGAGCTTTGAGAATGATGTAGTTCCTTTGAACTGAAAAGTGACTGCCCTTACTTGTAACGAATTCTTGCATGTAGTAAGAAACAGATCCTGGGATTTATCTCCATCTCTGAAGGGAAACACACAGCAGAGTTCTCATCCATGGATCACACTCTGCTTTAGAGCGAGAAGCACGCTCTTGCTATCTAGAGTCTCTAATACAGCAGGTAATCTGAGTGTGCCCAGAACAAAAGAACGGTGTTTCGTACACATACGGACCATATGTAGTCCAAATCTGCTTCTCAAACTGATACAATGCACTGGTCCTCTAACATCCAATGCTTGTCAGTTAAGATGAGAAACGTGTGATCTTCATGAACGATGTAGTTCGTTTGAGCAGAAAAGTGACTGCCCTTACCTGAAACGAAGTCTTCCTTGTAGGAAGACTCAGAGCCTGGGATTTAACTCCATTTCTGAAGTGAAGCACACAGCAGTGTTCTCATCCATTGAACACACTCTGCTTTAGAACAAGAAGCACGCTCTTGCTTTCTAAAGTCTCTAAGACAGCAGGAAACGTGAGTGTGCGGAGAACAAAAGAACGGTGTTTCCTACACATACGGACCATATCTAGTCCAACTCTCCTTCCTAAACTGATACAAAGCACTGGTCCTCTAACATCCAATGCTTGTCTGTTAAGATGAGAAACGTGTGAGCTCCGTGAATGATGTAGTTCGTTTGAGCTGAAAAGTGACTGCCCTTACCTGAAACGAAGTCTTGATTGTAGGAAGACACAGAGCCTGAGATTTAACTCCATTTCCGTAGTGAAACACACAGCAGTGTAATCATGCATTTATCACACTCTGCTTTAGAACAACAAGCACGCTCTTGCTTTCTAGAGTCTCTAAGACAGCAGGAAATGTGTGTGTGCTGAGAACAAAAGAACTGTGTTTCCTACACATACGGACCATATCTAGTTCAACTCTGTTTGTGAAACTGATACAAAGCACTGGTCCTCTAACATCCAATGCTTGTCTGTAAAGAAAAGAAATGTGTGAGCTCTGTGAACGATGTAGTTCGTTTGAGCTGAAAAGTGACTGCCGTTACCTGAAACGAAGTCTTGCTTGTAGGAAGACAAAGAGATTGAGATTCAACTCCATTTATGAAGGGAAACACACAGCATAGTTCTCATCCATGGATCACACTCTGCTTTAGAGCGAGAAGAATGCTCTTGCTTTCTGGAGTATCTAACACAGCAGGAAACGTGAGTGTGCTGAGAACAAAAGAACGGTGTTTCCTACACATACGGACCATATCTAGTCCAACTCTGCTTCTGAAACTGATACAAATCACTGGTACTCTAACCTCCAATACTTGTCAGTTAAGATGGGAAACGTGTGAGCTTCATGAACGATGTAGTTCGTTTGAGCAGAAAAGTGACTGCCCTTACCTGAAGCGAATTCTTGCTTGTAGGAAGACTCAGAGCCTGGGATTTAACACCATTTCTGAAGTGAAACACACAGCAGTGTTCTCATCCATTGTTCATACTCTGCTTTAGAACAAGAAGCACGCTCTTGCTTTCTAGACTCTCTAAAACAGCAGGAAATGCGATTTTGCTGAGAACAAAAGAACGGTGTTTCCTACACATACGGACCATATCTAGTCCAACTCTGCTTCTTAAACTGACACAAAGCACTGGTCCTCTAACATCCAATGCTTGTCTGTTAAGATGAGAAACGTGTGAGCTCCGTGAACGATGTAGTTAGTTTGAGCTGAAAAGTGACCGCTCTTATCTGAAACGAAGTCTTGCTTGTAGGAAGACACAGCGCCTGGGATTTAACTCCATTTCTGAAAGGAAACAAACAGCATTTTTCTCATCCATGGATCACAATCTGCTTTAGAGCGAGAAGCACGCTCTTGCTTTTAGAGTCTCTAATATAGCAGGTAATCTGAGTGTGCCCAGAACAAAAGAACGGTGTTTCCTACACTTACAGACTATATGTAGTCCAACTCTTCTTCTGAAACTGATACAAAGCACTGGTCCTCTAACATCCAATGCTTGTCTGTTAAGATGAGAAATGTGTGAGCTCAGTGAACGATGTAGTTCGTTTGAGCTGAAAAGTGACTGCCGTTACCTGAAACGAAGTCTTGCTTGTAGGAAGACAAAGAGATTGAGATTTAACTCCATTTATGAAGGGAAACACACAGCATAGTTCTCATCCATGAATCACACTCTGCTTTAGAACGAGAAGCACACTCTTGCTTTCTAAAGTCTCAAAGACAGCAGGAAACGTGAGTGCGCTGAGAACAAAAGAATGGTGTTTCCTACACATAAAGACCATATCTAGTCCAACTCTGTTTCTGAAACTGACACAAAGCACTGGTCCTCTAACATCCAATGCTTGTCAGTTCAGATGAGAAACGTGTGAGCTTTGAGAATGATGTAGTTCCTTTGAACTGAAAAGTGACTGCCCTTACTTGTAACGAATTCTTGCATGTAGTAAGAAACAGATCCTGGGATTTATCTCCATCTCTGAAGGGAAACACACAGCAGAGTTCTCATCCATGGATCACACTCTGCTTTAGAGCGAGAAGCACGCTCTTGCTATCTAGAGTCTCTAATACAGCAGGTAATCTGAGTGTGCCCAGAACAAAAGAACGGTGTTTCCTACACTTACAGACTATATGTAGTCCAACTCTTCTTCTGAAACTGATACAAAGCACTGGTCCTCTAACATCAAATGCTTGTCAGTTAAGATGAGAAACGTGTGAGCTTCGTGAACGATGTAGTTCGTTTGAACAGAAAAGTGACTGCCCTTACCTTAAACGAAGTCTTGCTTGTAGGAAGACACAGAATCTGGGATTTAACTCCATTTCTGAAGGGAAACACACAGCATAGTTCTCATCCATGGATCACACTCTGCTTGAGAACGAGAAGCACGCTCTGGCTTTCTAAAGTCTCTAAGATAGCAGGAAACGTGAGTGCGCTGAGAACAAAAGAGCGGTGTTTCCTACACATACCGACCATATCTAGTCCAACTCTGTTTCTGAAACTGATACAAAGCACTGGTCCTCTAACATCCAATGCTTGTCTGTTAAGATGAGAAACGTGTGAGCTCCGTGAACGATGTAGTTCGTTTGAGCAGAAAAGTGACTGCCCTTACCTGAAACGAAGTCTTGCTTGTAGGAAGACTCAGAGCCTGGGATTTAACTCCATTTCTGAAGTGAAACACACAGCAGTGTTCTCATCCATTGATCACACTCTGCTTTAGAACAAGAAGCACGATCTTGCTTTCTAAAGTCTCTAAGACAGCAGGAAACGTGAGTGTGCGGAGAACAAAAGAACGGTGTTTCCTACACATACGGACCACATCTAGTCCAACTCTCCTTCCTAAACTGATACAAACCACTGGTCCTCTAACATCCAATGCTTGTCTGTTAAGAAGAGAAATGTGTGAGCTCAGTGAACGATGTAGTTCGCTTGAGGTGAAAAGTGACTGCCGTTACCTGAAACGAAGTCTTGCTTGTAGGAAGACTCAGAGCCTGGGATTTAACTCCATTTCTGAAGTGAAACACAGCAGTGTAATCATCCATTGATCATACTCTGCTTTAGCACAAGAAGCACGCTCTTTCTTTCTAGAGTCTCTAAGACATCAGGAAACGAGTGTGTGCTGAGAACAAAAGAACGGTGTTTCCTACACATACGGACCATATCTAGTTCAACTCTGCTTCTGAAACTGATACAAAGCACTGGTCCTCTAACATCCAATGCTTGTCTGTTAAGATGAGAAACGTGTGAGCTTCGTGAATGATGTAGTTTGTTTGAACTGAAAAGTGACTGCCCTTACCTGAAACGAAGTCTTGCTTGTAGGAAGCCACAGAGCCTGGGATTTAACTCCATTTCTGAAGGGAAACACACAGCATAGTTCTCATCCATGGATCACACTCTGCTTTAGAGCAAGAGGAATGCTCTTGCTTTCTACATTCTCTAATACAGCAGGAAATCTGAGTGTGCCCTGAACAAAAGAACGGAGTTTCCTACACATACGGACCAATGTAGTCCAACTCTTCTTCTGAAACTGATACAAAGCACTGGTCCTCTAACATCCAATGCTTGTCTGATAAGATGAGAAATGTGTGAGCTCAGTGAACGATGTAGTTCGTTTGAGGTGAAAAGTGACTGCCGTTACCTGAAACGAAGTCTTGCTTGTAGGAAGACAAAGAGATTGAGATTTAACTCCATTTATGAAGGGAAACACACAGCATAGTTCTGATCCATGGATCACACTCTGCTTTAGAGCGAGAAGCACGCTCTTGCTTTCTGGAGTCTCTAAGACAGCAGGAAATGTGATTTTGTTGAGAACAAAAGAACGGTGTTTCCTACACATACAGACCATATCTAATCCAACTCTGCTTCTGAAACTGAAACAAATCACTGGTCCTCTAACATCAAATGCTTGTCAGTTAAGATGGGAAACATGTGAGCTTCATGAACGATGTAGTTCGTTTGAGCAGAAAAGTGACTGCCCTTACCTTAAACGAAGTCTTGCTTGTAGGAAGACACAGAGTCTGGGATTTAACTCCATTTCTGAAGGGAAACACACAGCATAGTTCTCATCCATGAATCACACTCTGCTTTAGAACGAGAAGCACACTCTTGCTTTCTAAAGTCTCAAAGACAGCAGGAAACGTGAGAGCGCTGAGAACAAAAGAACGGTGTTTCCTACACATACAGACCATATCTAGTCCAACTCTGTTTCTGAAACTGACACAAAGCACTGGTCCTCTAACATCCAATGCTTGTCAGTTCAGATGAGAAACGTGTGAGCTTTGAGAATGATGTAGTTCCTTTGAACTGAAAAGTGACTGCCCTTACTTGTAACGAAGTCTTGCATGTAGTAAGACACAGATCCTGGGATTTATCTCCATCTCTGAAGGGAAACACACAGCAGAGTTCTCATCCATGGATCACACTCTGCTTTAGAGCGAGAAGCACGCTCTTGCTATCTAGAGTCTCTAATACAGCAGGTAATCTGAGTGTGCCCAGAACAAAAGAACGGTGTTTCGTACACATACGGACCATATGTAGTCCAAATCTGCTTCTCAAACTGATACAATGCACTGGTCCTCTAACATCCAATGCTTGTCAGTTAAGAGGAGAAACGTGTGATCTTCATGAACGATGTAGTTCGTTTCAGCAGAAAAGTGACTGCCCTTACCTGAAACGAAGTCTTCCTTGTAGGAAGACTCAGAGCCTGGGATTTAACTCCATTTCTGAAGTGAAGCACACAGCAGTGTTCTCATCCATTGAACACACTCTGCTTTAGAACAAGAAGCACGCTCTTGCTTTCAAAAGTCTCTAAGACAGCAGGAAACGTGAGTGTGCGGAGAACAAAAGAACGGTGTTTCCTACACATACGGACCATATCTAGTCCAACTCTCCTTCCTAAACTGATACAAAGCACTGGTCCTCTAACATCCAATGCTTGTCTGTTAAGATGAGAAACGTGTGAGCTCCGTGAATGATGTAGTTCGTTTGAGCTGAAAAGTGACTGCCCTTACCTGAAACGAAGTCTTGCTTGTAGGAAGACAAAGAGATTGAGATTCAACTCCATTTATGAAGGGAAACACACAGCATAGTTCTCATCCATGGATCACACTCTGCTTTAGAGCGAGAAGAATGCTCTTGCTTTCTGGAGTATCTAACACAGCAAGAAACGTGAGTGTGCTGAGAACAAAAGAACGGTGTTTCCTACACATACGGACCATATCTAGTCCAACTCTGCTTCTGAAACTGATACAAATCACTGGTACTCTAACCTCCAATGCTTGTCAGTTAAGATGGGAAACGTGTGAGCTTCATGAACGATGTAGTTCGTTTGAGCAGAAAAGTGACTGCCCTTACCTGAAGCGAATTCTTGCTTGTAGGAAGACTCAGAGCCTGGGATTTAACACCATTTCTGAAGTGAAACACACAGCAGTGTTCTCATCCATTGTTCATACTCTGCTTTAGAACAAGAAGCACGCTCTTGCTTTCTAGACTCTCTAAAACAGCAGGAAATGCGATTTTGCTGAGAACAAAAGAACGGTGTTTCCTACACATACGGACCATATCTAGTCCAACTCTGCTTCTTAAACTGACACAAAGCACTGGTCCTCTAACATCCAATGCTTGTCTGTTAAGATGAGAAACGTGTGAGCTCCGTGAACGATGTAGTTAGTTTGAGCTGAAAAGTGACCGCTCTTATCTGAAACAAAGTCTTGCTTGTAGGAAGACACAGCGCCTGGGATTTAACTCCATTTCTGAAAGGAAACAAACAGCATTTTTCTCATCCATGGATCACAATCTGCTTTAGAGCGAGAAGCACGCTCTTGCTTTTAGAGTCTCTAATATAGCAGGTAATCTGAGTGTGCCCAGAACAAAAGAACGGTGTTTCCTACACTTACAGACTATATGTAGTCCAAATCTGCTTCTGAAACTGATGCAAAGCACTGACCCTCTAACATCCAATGCTTGTCAGTTAAGATGAGAAACGTGTGAGCTTCGTGAACGATGTAGTTCGTTTGAACAGAAAAGTGACTGCCCTTACCTTAAACGAAGTCTTGCTTGTAGGAAGACACAGAGTCTGGGATTTAACTCCATTTCTGAAGGTAAACACACAGCATAGTTCTCATCCATGGATCACACTCTGCTTGAGAACGAGAAGCACGCTCTGGCTTTCTAAAGTCTCTAAGATAGCAGGAAACGTGAGTGCGCTGAGAACAAAAGAGCGGTGTTTCCTACACATACCGACCATATCTAGGCCAACTCTGTTTCTGAAACTGATACAAAGCACTGGTCCTCTAACATCCAATGCTTGTCTGTAAAGAAAAGAAATGTGTGAGCTCTGTGAACGATGTAGTTCGTTTGAGCTGAAAAGTGACTGCCGTTACCTGAAACGAAGTCTTGCTTGTAGTAAGACACAGATCCTGGGATTTAACTCCATCTCCGAAGGGAAACACACAGTGGAGTTCTCATCCATTGATCACACTCTGCTTTAGAGCGAGAAGCACGCTCTTGCTATCTAGAGTCTCTAATACAGCAGGTAATCTGAGTGTGCCCAGAACAAAAGAACGGTGTTTCCTACACATACGGACCATATGTAGTCCAAATCTGCATCTCAAACTGAAACAATGCACTGGTCCTCTAACATCCAATGCTTGTCACTTAAGATGAGAAACGTGTGATCTTCGTGAACGATGTAGTTCGTTTGAGCAGAAAAGTGACTGCCCTTACCTGAAACGAAGTCTTGCTTGTAGGAAGACTCAGAGCCTGGGATTTAACTCCATTTCTGAAGTGAAACACACAGCAGTGTTCTCATCCATTGATCACACTCTGCTTTAGAACAAGAAGCACGATCTTGCTTTCTAAAGTCTCTAAGACAGCAGGAAACGTGAGTGTGCGGAGAACAAAAGAACGGTGTTTCCTACACATACGGACCATATCTAGTCCAACTCTCCTTCCTAAACTGATACAAAGCACTGGTCCTCTAACATCCAATGCTTGTCAGTTAAGATGGGAAACATGTGAGCTTCATGAACGATGTAGTTCGTGTGAGCAGAAAAGTGACTGCCCTTACCTGTAACGAAGTCTTGCATGTAGTAAGACACAGATCCTGGGATTTATGTGCATCTCTGAAGGGAAAAATACAGCAGAGTTCTCATCCATGGATCACACTCTGCTTTAGAGCGAGAAGCACGCTCTTGCTATCTAGAGTCTCTAATACAGCAGGTAATCTGAGTGTGCCCAGAACAAAAGAACGGTGTTTCGTACACATACGGACCATATGTAGTCCAAATCTGCTTCTTAAACTGACACAAAGCACTGGTCCTCTAACATCCAATGCTTGTCTGTTAAGATGAGAAACGTGTGAGCTCCGTGAACGATGTAGTTCGTTTGAGCGGAAAAGTGACTGCTCTTATCTGAAACGAAGTATTGCTTGTAGGAAGACACAGAGCCTGGGATTTAACTCCATTTCTGAAAGGAAACACACATCATTTTTCTCATCCATGGATCACACTCTGCTTTAGAGCGAGAAGCACGCTCTTGCTTTTAGAGTCTGTAATGTAGCAGGTAATCTGAGTGTGCCCAGAACAAAAGAACGGTGTTTCCTACACTTACAGACTATATGTAGTCCAAATCTGCTTCTGAAACTGATACAAAGCACTGACCCTCTAACATCCAATGCTTGTCAGTTAAGATGAGAAACGTGTGAGCTTCGTGAACGATGTAGTTCGTTTGAGCAGAAAAGTGACTGCCCTTACCTGAATCGAAGTCTTGCTTGTAGGAAGACTTAGAGCCTGGGATTTAACTCCATTTCTGAAGTGAAACACACAGCAGTGTAATCATCCATTGATCACACTCTGCTTTAGAACAAGAAGCACGCTCTTGCTTTCTAGAGTCTCTAAGACAGCAGGAAACATGAGTGTGCTGAGAACAAAAGAACGGTGTTTCCTAACCATATGGACCATATCTAGTTCAACTCTGCTTCTGAAACTGATACAAATCACTGGTCCTCTAACATCCAATGCTAGTCTGTTAAGATGAGAAACGTGTGAGCTTCGTGAACGATGTAGTTCTTTTGAGCAGAAAAGTGACTGCCCTTACCTTAAACGAAGTCTTGCTTGTAGGAAGACACAGAGTCTGGGATTTAACTCCATTTCTGAAGGGAAACACACAGCATAGTTCTCATCCATGGATCACACTCTGCTTGAGAACGAGAAGCACGCTCTGGATTTCTAAAGTCTCTAAGATAGCAGGAAACGTGAGTGCGCTGAGAACAAAAGAGCGGTGTTTCCTACACATACCGACCATATCTAGTCCAACTCTGTTTCTGAAACTGATACAAAGCACTGGTCCTCTAACATCCAATGCTTGTCTGTAAAGAAAAGAAATGTGTGAGCTCTGTGAACGATGTAGTTCGTTTGAGCTGAAAAGTGACTGCCGTTACCTGAAACGAAGTCTTGCTTGTAGTAAGACACAGACCCTGGGATTTAACTCCATCTCCGAAGGGAAACACACAGTGGAGTTCTCATCCATGGATCACACTCTGCTGTAGAGCGAGAAGCACGCTCTTGCTATCTAGCGTCTCTAATACAGCAGGTAATCTGAGTGTGCCCAGAACAAAAGAACGGTGTTTCGTACACATACGGACCATATGTAGTCCAAATCTGCTTCTCAAACTGAAACAATGCACTGGTCCTCTAACATCCAATGCTTGTCACTTAAGATGAGAAACGTGTGATCTTCGTGAACGATGTAGTTCGTTTGAGCAGAAAACTGACTGCCCTTAACTGAAACGAAGTCTTGCTTGTAGAAGACTCAGAGCCTGGGATTTAACTCCATTTCTGAAGTGAAACACACAGCAGTGTTCTCATCCATTGATCACACTCTGCTTTAGAACAAGAAGCACGATCTTGCTTTCTAAAATCTCTAAGACAGCAGGAAACGTGAGTGTGCGGAGAACAAAAGAACGGTGTTTCCTACACATACGGACCATATCTAGTCCAACTCTCCTTCCTAAACTGATACAAACCACTGGTCCTCTAACATCCAATGCTTGTCTGTTAAGAAGAGAATTGTGTGAGCTCAGTGAACGATGTAGTTCGCTTGAGGTGAAAAGTGACTGCCGTTACCTGAAACGAAGTCTTGCTTGTAGGAAGACTCAGAGCCTGGGATTTAACTCCATTTCTGAAGTGAAACACAGCAGTGTAATCATCCATTGATCATACTCTGCTTTAGCACAAGAAGCACGCTCTTTCTTTCTAGAGTCTCTAAGACAGCAGGAAACGAGTGTGTGCTGAGAACAAAAGAACGGTGTTTCCTACACATACGGACCATATCTAGTTCAACTCTGCTTCTGAAACTGATACAAAGCCCTGGTCCTCTAACATCCAATGCTTGTCTGTTAAGATGAGAAACGTGTGAGCTTCGTGAATGATGTAGTTCCTTTGAGCTGAAAAGTGACTGCCCTTACCTGAAACGAAGTCTTGCTTGTAGGAAGACAAAGAGATTGAGATTTAACTCCATTTATGAAGGGAAACACACAGCATAGTTCTGATCCATGGATCACACTCTGCTTTAGAGCGAGAAGCACGCTCTTGCTTTCTGGAGTCTCTAAGACAGCAGGAAATGTGATTTTGTTGAGAACAAAAGAACGGTGTTTCCTACACATACAGACCATATCTAATCCAACTCTGCTTCTGAAACTGAAACAAATCACTGGTCCTCTAACATCAAATGCTTGTCAGTTAAGATGGGAAACATGTGAGCTTCATGAACGATGTAGTTCGTTTGAGCAGAAAAGTGACTGCCCTTACCTGAAACGAATTCTTGCTTGTAGGAAGACTCAGAGCCTGGGATTTAAGACCATTTCTGAAGTGAAACACACAGCAGTGTTCTCATCCATTGATCATACTCTGCTCTAGAACAAGAAGCACGCTCTTGCTTTCTAGAGTCTCTACGACAGCAGGAAATCTGATTTTGCATAGAACAAAAGAACGGTGTTTCCTACACATACGGACCATATCTAGTCCAACTCTGCTTCTTAAACTGATACAAAGCACTGGTCCTCTAACATCCAATGCTTGTCAGTTAAGATGGGAAACATGTGAGCTTCATGAACGATGTAGTTCGTTTGAGCAGAAAAGTGACTGCCCTTACCTTAAACGAAGTCTTGCTTGTAGGAAGACACAGAGTCTGGGATTTAACTCCATTTCTGAAGGGAAACACACAGCATAGTTCTCATCCATGAATCACACTCTGCTTTAGAACGAGAAGCACACTCTTGCTTTCTAAAGTCTCAAAGACAGCAGGAAACGTGAGTGCGCTGAGAACAAAAGAACGGTGTTTCCTACACATACAGACCATATCTAGTCCAACTCTGTTTCTGAAACTGACACAAAGCACTGGTCCTCTAACATCCAATGCTTGTCAGTTCAGATGAGAAACGTGTGAGCTTTGAGAATGATGTAGTTCCTTTGAACTGAAAAGTGACTGCCCTTACCTGTAACGAAGTCTTGCATGTAGTAAGACACAGATCCTGGGATTTATGTGCATATCTGAAGGGAAAAATACAGCAGAGTTCTCATCCATGGATCACACTCTGCTTTAGAGCGAGAAGCACGCTCTTGCTATCTAGAGTCTCTAATACAGCAGGTAATCTGAGTGTGCCCAGAACAAAAGAACGGTGTTTCGTACACATACGGACCATATGTAGTCCAAATCTGCTTCTTAAACTGACACAAAGCACTGGTCCTCTAACATCCAATGCTTGTCTGTTAAGATGAGAAACGTGTGAGCTCCGTGAACGATGTAGTTCGTTTGAGCTGAAAAGTGACTGCTCTTATCTGAAACGATGTCTTGCTTGTAGGAAGACACAGAGCCTGGGATTTAACTCCATTTCTGAAAGGAAACACACATCATTTTTCTCATCCATGGATCACACTCTGCTTTAGAGCGAGAAGCACGCTCTTGCTTTTAGAGTCTCTAATGTAGCAGGTAATCTGAGTGTGCCCAGAACAAAAGAACGGTGTTTCCTACACTTACAGACTATATGTAGTCCAAATCTGCTTCTGAAACTGATACAAAGCACTGACCCTCTAACATCCAATGCTTGTCAGTTAAGATGAGAAACGTGTGAGCTTCGTGAACGATGTAGTTCGTTTGAGCAGAAAAGTGACTGCCCTTACCTGAATCGAAGTCTTGCTTGTAGGAAGACTTAGAGCCTGGGATTTAACTCCATTTCTGAAGTGAAACACACTGCAGTGTAATCATCCATTGATCACACTCTGCTTTAGAACAAGAAGCACGCTCTTGCTTTCTAGAGTCTCTAAGACAGCAGGAAACATGTGTGTGCTGAGAACAAAAGAACGGTGTTTCCTAACCATATGGACCATATCTAGTTCAACTCTGCTTCTGAAACTGATACAAAGCACTGGTCCTCTAACATCCAATGCTTGTCTGTTAAGATGAGAAACGTGTGAGCTTCGTGAACGATGTAGTTCCTTTGATATGAAAAGTGACTGCCCTTACATGAAAAGGAGTCTTGCTTGTAGGAAGACACAGAGCCTGGGATTTAACTCAATTTCTGAAGGGAAACACACAGCATAGTTCTCACCCATGGATCACACTCTGCTTTAGAGCAAGAAGCACGCTCTTGCTTTCTAGAGACTCTAACACAGCAGGAAATCTGAGTGTGCCCAGAACAAAGAACGGAGTTTCTTACACATACGGACCATATGTAGTCCAACTCTTCTTCTGAAACTGATAGAAAGCACTGGTCCTCTAACATCCAATGCTTGTCAGTTAAGATGGGAAACATGTGAGCTTCATGAACGATGTAGTTCGTTTGAGCAGAAAAGTTACTGCCCTTACCTTAAACGAAGTCTTGCTTGTAGGAAGACTCAGAGCCTGGGATTTAACTCCATTTCTGAAGTTGAACACACAGCAGTGTTCTCATCCATTGATGACACTCTGCCTTAGAACAAGAAGCACGCTCTTGCTTTCTAGAGTCTCTAAGACAGCAGGAAACGTGAGTGTGATGAGAACAAAAGAAATGTGTTTCCTACACATACGGACCATATCTAGTCCAACTCTCCTTCTTAAACTGATACAAAGCACTGGTCCTCTAACCTCCAATGCTTGTCTGTTAAGATGAGAAATGTGTGAGCTCAGTGAACGATGTAGTTCGTTTGAGCTGAAAAGTGACTGCCGTTATCTGAAACGAAGTCTTGCTTGTAGGAAGACACAGAGATTGGGATTTAACTCCATTTCTGAAGGGAAACACACAGCATAGATCTCCTCCATGGATCACATTCTGCTTTAGAGCGAGAAGCACGCTCTTGCTTTCTAAAGTCTCTAAGACAGCAGGAAACGTGAGTGCGCTGAGAACAAAAGAACGGTGTTTCCTACACATACGGACCATATCTAGTCCAACTCTGTTTCTGAAACTGACAAAAAGCACTGGTCCTCTAACATCCAATGCTTGTCAGTTAAGATGGGAAACGTGTGAGCTTCATGAACGATGTAGTTCGTTTGAGCAGAAAAGTGACTGCCCTTACCTTAAACGAAGTCTTGCTTGTAGGAAGACACAGAGCCTGGGATTTAACTCCATTTCTGAAGTAAAACACACAGCAGTGTAATCATCCATTGATCACACTCTGCTTTAGAACAAGAAGCACGCTCTTGCTTTCTAGAGTCTCTAAGACAGCAGGAAACGTGAGTGTGCTGAGAACAAAAGAACGGTGTTTCCTACACATACGGACCATATGTAGTCCAACTCTTCTTCTGAAACTGATACAAAGCACTGGTCCTCTAACATCCAATGTTTGTCAGTTAAGATGGGAAACGTGTGAGCTTCAGGAACGATGTAGTTCGTTTGAGCAGAAAAGTGACTGCCCTTACCTTAAACGAAGTCTTGCTTGTAGGAAGACTCAGAGCCTGGGATTTAACTCCTTTTCTGAAGGGAAACACACAGCATAGTTCTCATCCATGGATCACACTCTGCTTTAGAGCGAGAAGCACGCTCTTGCTTTCTAAATTCTCTAAGACAGAGGGAAAGTGAGTGTGCTGAGAACAAAAGAACGGTGTTTCCTACACATATGGACCATATCTAGTACAACTCTGCTTCTGAAACTGATACAAAGCACTGCTCCTCACATCAAATGCTTGTCAGTTAAGATGAGAAACGTGTGAGCTTTGAGAATGATGTAGTTCCGTTGAACTGAAAAGTGACTGCCCTTACCTGTAACGAAGTCTTGCTTGTAGTAAGACACAGAGCCTGGGATTTAACTCCATCTCTGAAGGGAAACACACAGCAGAGTTCTCATCCATGGATCACACTCTGATTTAGAGCGAGAAGCACGCTCTTGCTTTCTAGAGTCTCTAATACAGCAGGCAATCTGAGTGTGCCCAGAACAAAAGAACGGAGTTTCCTACACATACGGACCATATGTAGTCCAACTCTTCTTCTGAAACTGATACAAAGCAGTAGTCCTCTAACACCCAATGCTTGTCAGTTAAGATGGGAAACGTGTGAGCTTCATGAACGATGTAGTTCTTTTGAGCAGAAAAGTGACTGCCCTTACCTGAAACGAAGTCTTGCTTGTAGGAAGACACAGAGTCTGGGATTTAACTCCATTTCTGAAGGGAAACACACAGCATAGTTCTCATCCATGGATCACACTCTGCTTTATAGCGAGAAGCACGCTCTTGCTTTCTAAAGTCTCTAAAACAGCAGGAAACGTGAGTGCGCTGAGAACAAAAGAACGGTATTTCCTACACATAGGGACCATATCTAGTCCAACTCTGCTTCTGAAACTGACACAAAGCACTGGTCCTCTAACATCCAATGCTTGTCAGTTAAGATGAGAAACGTGTGAGCTCCGTGAACGATGTAGTTCGTTTGAGCTGAAAAGTGACTGCCCTTACCTGAAACGAAGTCTTACTTGTAGGAAGACACAGAGCCTGGAATTTAACTCCATTTTTGAAGGGAAACACACAGCAGTGTTCTCATCCATTGATCATACACTGCTTTAGAACAAGAAGCACGCTCTTGCTTTCTGGAGTCTCTAAGAGAGCAGGAAACGTGATTTTGCTGAGAACAAAAGAACTGTGTTTCCTACACATATGGACCATATCTAGTCCAACTCTGCTTCTTAAACTGATACAAAGCCCTGGTCCTCTAACATCCAATGCTTGTCTGTTAAGAGGAGAAACGTGTGAGCTCCATGAACGATGTAGTTTGTTTGAGCTGAAAAGTGACTGCCGTTACCTGAAACGAAGTCTTGCTTGTAGGAAGACACAGAGATTGGGATTTAACTCCATTTCTGAAGGGAAACACACAGCATAGATCTCACCCATGGATAACACTCTGCTTTAGAGCGAGAAGCACGCTCTTGCTTTCTAGAGTCTCTAATACAGCAGGAAATCTGATTGTGCGAAGAACAAAGAACAGAGTTTCCTACACATACGGACCATATGTAGTCCTTCTCTTCTCCTGAACCTATTACAAAGCACTAGTCCTCTAACATCCAATGCTTGTCAGTTAAGATAGGAAACGTGTGAGCTTCATGAACGATGTAGTTCGTTTGAGCAGAAAAGTGACTGCCCTTACCTGAAACGAAGTCTTGCTTGTAGGAAGACACAGAGTCTGGGATTTAACTCCATTTCTGAAGGGAAACACACAGCATAGTTCTCATCCATGGATCACACTCTGCTTTAGAGCGAGAAGCACGCTCTTGCTTTCTAAATTCTCTAAGACAGAGGGAAAGTGAGTGTGCTGAGAACAAAAGAACGGTGTTTCCTACACATATGGACCATATCTAGTCCAACTCCTCTTCTGAAACTGATAGAAAGCACTGCTCCTCACATCAAATGCTTGTCAGTTAAGATGAGAAACGTGTGAGCTTTGAGAATGATGTAGTTCCTTTGAACTGAAAAGTGACTGCCCTTACCTGTAAGGAAGTCTTGCTTGTAGTAAGACACAGAGTCTGGGATTTAACTCCATCTCTGAAGGGAAACACACAGCAGAGTTCTCATCCATGGATCACACTCTGCTTTAGAGCGAGAAGCACGCTCTTGCTTTCTAGAGTCTCTAATACAGCAGGCAATCTGAGTGTGCCCAGAACAAAAGAACGGAGTTTCCTACACATACGGACCATATGTAGTCCAACTCTTCTTCTGAAACTGATACAAAGCAGTAGTCCTCTAACATCCAATGCTTGTCAGTTAAGATGGGAAACGTGTGAGCTTCATGAACGATGTAGTTCGTTTGAGCACAAAAGTGACTGCCCTTACCTGAAACGAAGTCTTGCTTGTAGGAAGACACAGAGTCTGGGATTTAACTCCATTTCTGAAGGGAAACACACAGCATAGTTCTCATCCATGGATCACACTCTGCTTTAGAGCGAGAAGCACCCTCTTGCTTTCTAAAGTCTCTAAGACAGCAGGAAATGTGAGTGTGCTGAGAACAAAAGAACTGTGTTTCCTACACATACGGACCATATCTAGTCCAACTCTGTTTCTGAAACTGATACAAAGCACTGGTCCTCTAACATCCTATGCTTGTCACTTAAGATGAGAAACATGTGAGCTTTGTGAACGATGTAGTTCTTTTGAGCAGAAAAGTGACCTCCCTTACCTGAATTGAAGTCTTGCTTGTAGGAAGACTCAGAGCCTGGGATTTAACTCCATTTCTGAAGTGAAACACACAGCAGTGTAATCATCCATTGATCACACTCTGCTTTAGAATAGAAGCGCGCTCTTGCTTTCTAGAGTCTCTAAGACAGGATAAAACGTGTGTGTGCTCAGAACAAAAGAACGGTGTTTCCTAAACATACGGACCATATCTAGTTCAACTCTGCTTCTGAAACTGATACAAAGCCCTGGTCCTCTAACATCCAATGCTTGTCTGTTAAGATGAGAAACGTGTGAGCTTCGTGAACGATGTAGTTCATTTGAGCTGAAAAGTGACTGCCCTTACCTGAAACGAAGTCTTGCTTGTAGAAAGACACAGAGCCTGGGATTTAACACCATTTCTGAATGGAAACACACAGCATAGTTCTCATCCCTGGATCACACTCTGCTTTAGAGCAAGAAGCATGCTCTTGCTTTCTAGAGTCTCTAATACAGCAGGAAATCTGAGTGTGCTCAGAACAAAAGAACAGAGTTTCCTACACATACGGACCATATGTATTCCAACTCTTCTTCTGAAACTGATACAAAGCACTGGTCCTCTAACATCCAATGCTTGTCAGCTAAGATGGGAAACGTGTGAGCTTCGTGAACGATGTAGTTCTTTTGAGCAGAAAAGTGACTGCCCTTACCTGAAACGTAGTCTTGCTTGTAGGAAGACTCAGAACCTGGGATTTAACTCCATTTCTGAAGTGAAACAAACAGCAGTGTTCTCATCCACTGATCACACTCTGCTTTAGAACAAGAAGCACGCTCTTGCTTTCTAAAGTCTCTAAGACAGCAGGAAACGAGAGTGTGCGGAGAACAAAAGAACGGTGTTTCCTACACATACGGACCATATCTAGTCCAACTCTCCTTCCTAAACTGATACAAAGCACTGGTCCTCTAACATGCAATGCTTGTCTGTTAAGAAGAGAAATGTGTGAGCTCAGTGAACGATGTAGTTCGTTTGAGCTGAAAAGTGACTGCCGTTACCTGAAACGAAGTCTTGCTTGTAGGAAGACACAGAGATTGAGTTTTAACTCCATTTATGAAGGGAAACACACAGCATAGTTCTCATCCATGGATCACACTCTGCTTTAGAGCGAGAAGCACGCTCTTGCTTTCTGGAGTCTCCAACACAGCAGGAAACGTGAGTGTGCTGAGAACAAAAGAACGGTGTTTCCTACACATATGGACCATATCTAGTCCAACTCTGTTTCTGAAACTGACACAAAGCACTGGTCTTCTAACATCCAATGCTTGTCAGTTAAGATGAGAAACATGTGAGCTTTGAGAATGATGTAGTTCCTTTGAACTGAAAAGTGACTGCCCTTACATGTAACGAAGTCTTGCTTGTAGTAAGACACAGAGCCTGGGATTTAACTCCATCTCTGAAGGGAAACACACAGCAGAGTTCTCATCCATGGATCACACTCTGCTTTAGAGCGAGAAGCACGCTCTTGCTTTCTAGAGTCTCTAATAAAGCAGGCAATGTGAGTGTGCCCAGAACAAAAGAACGGAGTTTCCTACACATACGGACCATATCTAGTCCAACTCTCCTTCCTAAACTGATACAAAGCAGTAGTCCTCTAACATCCAATGCTTGTCAGTTAAGATGGGAAACGTGTGAGCTTCATGAACGATGTAGTTCATTTGAGCAAATATGTGACTGCCCTTACCTGAAACTAAGTCTTGCTTGTAGGAAGACACAGAGTCTGGGATTTAACTCCATTTCTGAAGGGAAACACACAGCATAGTTCTCATCCATGGATCACACTCTGCTTTAGAGCGAGAAGCACGCTCTTGCTTTCTAAAGTCTCTAAGACAGCAGGAAATGTGAGTGTGCTGAGAACAAAAGAACGGTGTTTCCTACACATACGGACAATATCTAGTCCAACTGTGCTTCTGAAACTGATACAAAGCACTGGTCCTCTAACATCCTATGCTTGTCACTTAAGATGAGAAACGTGTGAGCTTTGTGAACGATGTATTTCTTTTGAGCAGAAAAGTGACTACCATTACCTGAATCGAAGTCTTGCTTGTAGGAAGACTCAGAGCCTGGGATTTAACTCCATTTCTGAAGTGAAACACACAGCAGTGTAATCTTCCATTGATCACACTCTGCTTTAGAATAGAAGCACGCTCTTGCTTTCTAGAGTCTCTAAGACAGCAGGAAACATGAGTGTGCTGAGAACAAAAGAACGGTGTTTCCTAACCATATGGACCATATCTAGTTCAACTCTGCTTCTGAAACTGATACAAATCACTGGTCCTCTAACATCCAATGCTAGTCTGTTAAGATGAGAAACGTGTGAGCTTCGTGAACGATGTAGTTCTTTTGAGCAGAAAAGTGACTGCCCTTACCTTAAACGAAGTCTTGCTTGTAGGAAGACACAGAGTCTGGGATTTAACTCCATTTCTGAAGGGAAACACACAGCATAGTTCTCATCCATGGATCACACTCTGCTTGAGAACGAGAAGCACGCTCTGGATTTCTAAAGTCTCTAAGATAGCAGGAAACGTGAGTGCGCTGAGAACAAAAGAGCGGTGTTTCCTACACATACCGACCATATCTAGTCCAACTCTGTTTCTGAAACTGATACAAAGCACTGGTCCTCTAACATCCAATGCTTGTCTGTAAAGAAAAGAAATGTGTGAGCTCTGTGAACGATGTAGTTCGTTTGAGCTGAAAAGTGACTGCCGTTACCTGAAACGAAGTCTTGCTTGTAGTAAGACACAGACCCTGGGATTTAACTCCATCTCCGAAGGGAAACACACAGTGGAGTTCTCATCCATGGATCACACTCTGCTGTAGAGCGAGAAGCACGCTCTTGCTATCTAGCGTCTCTAATACAGCAGGTAATCTGAGTGTGCCCAGAACAAAAGAACGGTGTTTCGTACACATACGGACCATATGTAGTCCAAATCTGCTTCTCAAACTGAAACAATGCACTGGTCCTCTAACATCCAATGCTTGTCACTTAAGATGAGAAACGTGTGATCTTCGTGAACGATGTAGTTCGTTTGAGCAGAAAACTGACTGCCCTTAACTGAAACGAAGTCTTGCTTGTAGAAGACTCAGAGCCTGGGATTTAACTCCATTTCTGAAGTGAAACACACAGCAGTGTTCTCATCCATTGATCACACTCTGCTTTAGAACAAGAAGCACGATCTTGCTTTCTAAAATCTCTAAGACAGCAGGAAACGTGAGTGTGCGGAGAACAAAAGAACGGTGTTTCCTACACATACGGACCATATCTAGTCCAACTCTCCTTCCTAAACTGATACAAACCACTGGTCCTCTAACATCCAATGCTTGTCTGTTAAGAAGAGAATTGTGTGAGCTCAGTGAACGATGTAGTTCGCTTGAGGTGAAAAGTGACTGCCGTTACCTGAAACGAAGTCTTGCTTGTAGGAAGACTCAGAGCCTGGGATTTAACTCCATTTCTGAAGTGAAACACAGCAGTGTAATCATCCATTGATCATACTCTGCTTTAGCACAAGAAGCACGCTCTTTCTTTCTAGAGTCTCTAAGACAGCAGGAAACGAGTGTGTGCTGAGAACAAAAGAACGGTGTTTCCTACACATACGGACCATATCTAGTTCAACTCTGCTTCTGAAACTGATACAAAGCCCTGGTCCTCTAACATCCAATGCTTGTCTGTTAAGATGAGAAACGTGTGAGCTTCGTGAATGATGTAGTTCCTTTGAGCTGAAAAGTGACTGCCCTTACCTGAAACGAAGTCTTGCTTGTAGGAAGACAAAGAGATTGAGATTTAACTCCATTTATGAAGGGAAACACACAGCATAGTTCTGATCCATGGATCACACTCTGCTTTAGAGCGAGAAGCACGCTCTTGCTTTCTGGAGTCTCTAAGACAGCAGGAAATGTGATTTTGTTGAGAACAAAAGAACGGTGTTTCCTACACATACAGACCATATCTAATCCAACTCTGCTTCTGAAACTGAAACAAATCACTGGTCCTCTAACATCAAATGCTTGTCAGTTAAGATGGGAAACATGTGAGCTTCATGAACGATGTAGTTCGTTTGAGCAGAAAAGTGACTGCCCTTACCTGAAACGAATTCTTGCTTGTAGGAAGACTCAGAGCCTGGGATTTAAGACCATTTCTGAAGTGAAACACACAGCAGTGTTCTCATCCATTGATCATACTCTGCTCTAGAACAAGAAGCACGCTCTTGCTTTCTAGAGTCTCTACGACAGCAGGAAATCTGATTTTGCATAGAACAAAAGAACGGTGTTTCCTACACATACGGACCATATCTAGTCCAACTCTGCTTCTTAAACTGATACAAAGCACTGGTCCTCTAACATCCAATGCTTGTCAGTTAAGATGGGAAACATGTGAGCTTCATGAACGATGTAGTTCGTTTGAGCAGAAAAGTGACTGCCCTTACCTTAAACGAAGTCTTGCTTGTAGGAAGACACAGAGTCTGGGATTTAACTCCATTTCTGAAGGGAAACACACAGCATAGTTCTCATCCATGAATCACACTCTGCTTTAGAACGAGAAGCACACTCTTGCTTTCTAAAGTCTCAAAGACAGCAGGAAACGTGAGTGCGCTGAGAACAAAAGAACGGTGTTTCCTACACATACAGACCATATCTAGTCCAACTCTGTTTCTGAAACTGACACAAAGCACTGGTCCTCTAACATCCAATGCTTGTCAGTTCAGATGAGAAACGTGTGAGCTTTGAGAATGATGTAGTTCCTTTGAACTGAAAAGTGACTGCCCTTACCTGTAACGAAGTCTTGCATGTAGTAAGACACAGATCCTGGGATTTATGTGCATATCTGAAGGGAAAAATACAGCAGAGTTCTCATCCATGGATCACACTCTGCTTTAGAGCGAGAAGCACGCTCTTGCTATCTAGAGTCTCTAATACAGCAGGTAATCTGAGTGTGCCCAGAACAAAAGAACGGTGTTTCGTACACATACGGACCATATGTAGTCCAAATCTGCTTCTTAAACTGACACAAAGCACTGGTCCTCTAACATCCAATGCTTGTCTGTTAAGATGAGAAACGTGTGAGCTCCGTGAACGATGTAGTTCGTTTGAGCTGAAAAGTGACTGCTCTTATCTGAAACGATGTCTTGCTTGTAGGAAGACACAGAGCCTGGGATTTAACTCCATTTCTGAAAGGAAACACACATCATTTTTCTCATCCATGGATCACACTCTGCTTTAGAGCGAGAAGCACGCTCTTGCTTTTAGAGTCTCTAATGTAGCAGGTAATCTGAGTGTGCCCAGAACAAAAGAACGGTGTTTCCTACACTTACAGACTATATGTAGTCCAAATCTGCTTCTGAAACTGATACAAAGCACTGACCCTCTAACATCCAATGCTTGTCAGTTAAGATGAGAAACGTGTGAGCTTCGTGAACGATGTAGTTCGTTTGAGCAGAAAAGTGACTGCCCTTACCTGAATCGAAGTCTTGCTTGTAGGAAGACTTAGAGCCTGGGATTTAACTCCATTTCTGAAGTGAAACACACTGCAGTGTAATCATCCATTGATCACACTCTGCTTTAGAACAAGAAGCACGCTCTTGCTTTCTAGAGTCTCTAAGACAGCAGGAAACATGTGTGTGCTGAGAACAAAAGAACGGTGTTTCCTAACCATATGGACCATATCTAGTTCAACTCTGCTTCTGAAACTGATACAAAGCACTGGTCCTCTAACATCCAATGCTTGTCTGTTAAGATGAGAAACGTGTGAGCTTCGTGAACGATGTAGTTCCTTTGATATGAAAAGTGACTGCCCTTACATGAAAAGGAGTCTTGCTTGTAGGAAGACACAGAGCCTGGGATTTAACTCAATTTCTGAAGGGAAACACACAGCATAGTTCTCACCCATGGATCACACTCTGCTTTAGAGCAAGAAGCACGCTCTTGCTTTCTAGAGACTCTAACACAGCAGGAAATCTGAGTGTGCCCAGAACAAAGAACGGAGTTTCTTACACATACGGACCATATGTAGTCCAACTCTTCTTCTGAAACTGATAGAAAGCACTGGTCCTCTAACATCCAATGCTTGTCAGTTAAGATGGGAAACATGTGAGCTTCATGAACGATGTAGTTCGTTTGAGCAGAAAAGTTACTGCCCTTACCTTAAACGAAGTCTTGCTTGTAGGAAGACTCAGAGCCTGGGATTTAACTCCATTTCTGAAGTTGAACACACAGCAGTGTTCTCATCCATTGATGACACTCTGCCTTAGAACAAGAAGCACGCTCTTGCTTTCTAGAGTCTCTAAGACAGCAGGAAACGTGAGTGTGATGAGAACAAAAGAAATGTGTTTCCTACACATACGGACCATATCTAGTCCAACTCTCCTTCTTAAACTGATACAAAGCACTGGTCCTCTAACCTCCAATGCTTGTCTGTTAAGATGAGAAATGTGTGAGCTCAGTGAACGATGTAGTTCGTTTGAGCTGAAAAGTGACTGCCGTTATCTGAAACGAAGTCTTGCTTGTAGGAAGACACAGAGATTGGGATTTAACTCCATTTCTGAAGGGAAACACACAGCATAGATCTCCTCCATGGATCACATTCTGCTTTAGAGCGAGAAGCACGCTCTTGCTTTCTAAAGTCTCTAAGACAGCAGGAAACGTGAGTGCGCTGAGAACAAAAGAACGGTGTTTCCTACACATACGGACCATATCTAGTCCAACTCTGTTTCTGAAACTGACAAAAAGCACTGGTCCTCTAACATCCAATGCTTGTCAGTTAAGATGGGAAACGTGTGAGCTTCATGAACGATGTAGTTCGTTTGAGCAGAAAAGTGACTGCCCTTACCTTAAACGAAGTCTTGCTTGTAGGAAGACACAGAGCCTGGGATTTAACTCCATTTCTGAAGTAAAACACACAGCAGTGTAATCATCCATTGATCACACTCTGCTTTAGAACAAGAAGCACGCTCTTGCTTTCTAGAGTCTCTAAGACAGCAGGAAACGTGAGTGTGCTGAGAACAAAAGAACGGTGTTTCCTACACATACGGACCATATGTAGTCCAACTCTTCTTCTGAAACTGATACAAAGCACTGGTCCTCTAACATCCAATGTTTGTCAGTTAAGATGGGAAACGTGTGAGCTTCAGGAACGATGTAGTTCGTTTGAGCAGAAAAGTGACTGCCCTTACCTTAAACGAAGTCTTGCTTGTAGGAAGACTCAGAGCCTGGGATTTAACTCCTTTTCTGAAGGGAAACACACAGCATAGTTCTCATCCATGGATCACACTCTGCTTTAGAGCGAGAAGCACGCTCTTGCTTTCTAAATTCTCTAAGACAGAGGGAAAGTGAGTGTGCTGAGAACAAAAGAACGGTGTTTCCTACACATATGGACCATATCTAGTACAACTCTGCTTCTGAAACTGATACAAAGCACTGCTCCTCACATCAAATGCTTGTCAGTTAAGATGAGAAACGTGTGAGCTTTGAGAATGATGTAGTTCCGTTGAACTGAAAAGTGACTGCCCTTACCTGTAACGAAGTCTTGCTTGTAGTAAGACACAGAGCCTGGGATTTAACTCCATCTCTGAAGGGAAACACACAGCAGAGTTCTCATCCATGGATCACACTCTGATTTAGAGCGAGAAGCACGCTCTTGCTTTCTAGAGTCTCTAATACAGCAGGCAATCTGAGTGTGCCCAGAACAAAAGAACGGAGTTTCCTACACATACGGACCATATGTAGTCCAACTCTTCTTCTGAAACTGATACAAAGCAGTAGTCCTCTAACACCCAATGCTTGTCAGTTAAGATGGGAAACGTGTGAGCTTCATGAACGATGTAGTTCTTTTGAGCAGAAAAGTGACTGCCCTTACCTGAAACGAAGTCTTGCTTGTAGGAAGACACAGAGTCTGGGATTTAACTCCATTTCTGAAGGGAAACACACAGCATAGTTCTCATCCATGGATCACACTCTGCTTTATAGCGAGAAGCACGCTCTTGCTTTCTAAAGTCTCTAAAACAGCAGGAAACGTGAGTGCGCTGAGAACAAAAGAACGGTATTTCCTACACATAGGGACCATATCTAGTCCAACTCTGCTTCTGAAACTGACACAAAGCACTGGTCCTCTAACATCCAATGCTTGTCAGTTAAGATGAGAAACGTGTGAGCTCCGTGAACGATGTAGTTCGTTTGAGCTGAAAAGTGACTGCCCTTACCTGAAACGAAGTCTTACTTGTAGGAAGACACAGAGCCTGGAATTTAACTCCATTTTTGAAGGGAAACACACAGCAGTGTTCTCATCCATTGATCATACACTGCTTTAGAACAAGAAGCACGCTCTTGCTTTCTGGAGTCTCTAAGAGAGCAGGAAACGTGATTTTGCTGAGAACAAAAGAACTGTGTTTCCTACACATATGGACCATATCTAGTCCAACTCTGCTTCTTAAACTGATACAAAGCCCTGGTCCTCTAACATCCAATGCTTGTCTGTTAAGAGGAGAAACGTGTGAGCTCCATGAACGATGTAGTTTGTTTGAGCTGAAAAGTGACTGCCGTTACCTGAAACGAAGTCTTGCTTGTAGGAAGACACAGAGATTGGGATTTAACTCCATTTCTGAAGGGAAACACACAGCATAGATCTCACCCATGGATAACACTCTGCTTTAGAGCGAGAAGCACGCTCTTGCTTTCTAGAGTCTCTAATACAGCAGGAAATCTGATTGTGCGAAGAACAAAGAACAGAGTTTCCTACACATACGGACCATATGTAGTCCTTCTCTTCTCCTGAACCTATTACAAAGCACTAGTCCTCTAACATCCAATGCTTGTCAGTTAAGATAGGAAACGTGTGAGCTTCATGAACGATGTAGTTCGTTTGAGCAGAAAAGTGACTGCCCTTACCTGAAACGAAGTCTTGCTTGTAGGAAGACACAGAGTCTGGGATTTAACTCCATTTCTGAAGGGAAACACACAGCATAGTTCTCATCCATGGATCACACTCTGCTTTAGAGCGAGAAGCACGCTCTTGCTTTCTAAATTCTCTAAGACAGAGGGAAAGTGAGTGTGCTGAGAACAAAAGAACGGTGTTTCCTACACATATGGACCATATCTAGTCCAACTCCTCTTCTGAAACTGATAGAAAGCACTGCTCCTCACATCAAATGCTTGTCAGTTAAGATGAGAAACGTGTGAGCTTTGAGAATGATGTAGTTCCTTTGAACTGAAAAGTGACTGCCCTTACCTGTAAGGAAGTCTTGCTTGTAGTAAGACACAGAGTCTGGGATTTAACTCCATCTCTGAAGGGAAACACACAGCAGAGTTCTCATCCATGGATCACACTCTGCTTTAGAGCGAGAAGCACGCTCTTGCTTTCTAGAGTCTCTAATACAGCAGGCAATCTGAGTGTGCCCAGAACAAAAGAACGGAGTTTCCTACACATACGGACCATATGTAGTCCAACTCTTCTTCTGAAACTGATACAAAGCAGTAGTCCTCTAACATCCAATGCTTGTCAGTTAAGATGGGAAACGTGTGAGCTTCATGAACGATGTAGTTCGTTTGAGCACAAAAGTGACTGCCCTTACCTGAAACGAAGTCTTGCTTGTAGGAAGACACAGAGTCTGGGATTTAACTCCATTTCTGAAGGGAAACACACAGCATAGTTCTCATCCATGGATCACACTCTGCTTTAGAGCGAGAAGCACCCTCTTGCTTTCTAAAGTCTCTAAGACAGCAGGAAATGTGAGTGTGCTGAGAACAAAAGAACTGTGTTTCCTACACATACGGACCATATCTAGTCCAACTCTGTTTCTGAAACTGATACAAAGCACTGGTCCTCTAACATCCTATGCTTGTCACTTAAGATGAGAAACATGTGAGCTTTGTGAACGATGTAGTTCTTTTGAGCAGAAAAGTGACCTCCCTTACCTGAATTGAAGTCTTGCTTGTAGGAAGACTCAGAGCCTGGGATTTAACTCCATTTCTGAAGTGAAACACACAGCAGTGTAATCATCCATTGATCACACTCTGCTTTAGAATAGAAGCGCGCTCTTGCTTTCTAGAGTCTCTAAGACAGGATAAAACGTGTGTGTGCTCAGAACAAAAGAACGGTGCTCCTAAACATACGGACCATATCTAGTTCAACTCTGCTTCTGAAACTGATACAAAGCCCTGGTCCTCTAACATCCAATGCTTGTCTGTTAAGATGAGAAACGTGTGAGCTTCGTGAACGATGTAGTTCATTTGAGCTGAAAAGTGACTGCCCTTACCTGAAACGAAGTCTTGCTTGTAGAAAGACACAGAGCCTGGGATTTAACACCATTTCTGAATGGAAACACACAGCATAGTTCTCATCCCTGGATCACACTCTGCTTTAGAGCAAGAAGCATGCTCTTGCTTTCTAGAGTCTCTAATACAGCAGGAAATCTGAGTGTGCTCAGAACAAAAGAACAGAGTTTCCTACACATACGGACCATATGTATTCCAACTCTTCTTCTGAAACTGATACAAAGCACTGGTCCTCTAACATCCAATGCTTGTCAGCTAAGATGGGAAACGTGTGAGCTTCGTGAACGATGTAGTTCTTTTGAGCAGAAAAGTGACTGCCCTTACCTGAAACGTAGTCTTGCTTGTAGGAAGACTCAGAACCTGGGATTTAACTCCATTTCTGAAGTGAAACAAACAGCAGTGTTCTCATCCACTGATCACACTCTGCTTTAGAACAAGAAGCACGCTCTTGCTTTCTAAAGTCTCTAAGACAGCAGGAAACGAGAGTGTGCGGAGAACAAAAGAACGGTGTTTCCTACACATACGGACCATATCTAGTCCAACTCTCCTTCCTAAACTGATACAAAGCACTGGTCCTCTAACATGCAATGCTTGTCTGTTAAGAAGAGAAATGTGTGAGCTCAGTGAACGATGTAGTTCGTTTGAGCTGAAAAGTGACTGCCGTTACCTGAAACGAAGTCTTGCTTGTAGGAAGACACAGAGATTGAGTTTTAACTCCATTTATGAAGGGAAACACACAGCATAGTTCTCATCCATGGATCACACTCTGCTTTAGAGCGAGAAGCACGCTCTTGCTTTCTGGAGTCTCCAACACAGCAGGAAACGTGAGTGTGCTGAGAACAAAAGAACGGTGTTTCCTACACATATGGACCATATCTAGTCCAACTCTGTTTCTGAAACTGACACAAAGCACTGGTCTTCTAACATCCAATGCTTGTCAGTTAAGATGAGAAACATGTGAGCTTTGAGAATGATGTAGTTCCTTTGAACTGAAAAGTGACTGCCCTTACATGTAACGAAGTCTTGCTTGTAGTAAGACACAGAGCCTGGGATTTAACTCCATCTCTGAAGGGAAACACACAGCAGAGTTCTCATCCATGGATCACACTCTGCTTTAGAGCGAGAAGCACGCTCTTGCTTTCTAGAGTCTCTAATAAAGCAGGCAATGTGAGTGTGCCCAGAACAAAAGAACGGAGTTTCCTACACATACGGACCATATCTAGTCCAACTCTCCTTCCTAAACTGATACAAAGCAGTAGTCCTCTAACATCCAATGCTTGTCAGTTAAGATGGGAAACGTGTGAGCTTCATGAACGATGTAGTTCATTTGAGCAAATATGTGACTGCCCTTACCTGAAACTAAGTCTTGCTTGTAGGAAGACACAGAGTCTGGGATTTAACTCCATTTCTGAAGGGAAACACACAGCATAGTTCTCATCCATGGATCACACTCTGCTTTAGAGCGAGAAGCACGCTCTTGCTTTCTAAAGTCTCTAAGACAGCAGGAAATGTGAGTGTGCTGAGAACAAAAGAACGGTGTTTCCTACACATACGGACAATATCTAGTCCAACTGTGCTTCTGAAACTGATACAAAGCACTGGTCCTCTAACATCCTATGCTTGTCACTTAAGATGAGAAACGTGTGAGCTTTGTGAACGATGTATTTCTTTTGAGCAGAAAAGTGACTACCATTACCTGAATCGAAGTCTTGCTTGTAGGAAGACTCAGAGCCTGGGATTTAACTCCATTTCTGAAGTGAAACACACAGCAGTGTAATCTTCCATTGATCACACTCTGCTTTAGAATAGAAGCACGCTCTTGCTTTCTAGAGTCTCTAAGACAGGATAAAACGTGTGTGTGCTGAGAACAAAAGAACGGTGTTTCCTAAACATACGGACCATATCTAGTTCAACTCTGCTTCTGAAACTGATACAAAGCCCTGGTCCTCTAACATCCAATGCTTGTCTGTTAAGATGAGAAACGTGTGAGCTTCGTGAACGATGTAGTTCGTTTGAGCTGAAAAGTGACTGCCCTTACCTGAAACGAAGTCTTGCTTGTAGGAAGACACAGAGCCTGGGATTTAACACCATTTCTGAAGGGAAACACACAGCATAGTTCTCATCCATGGATCACACTCTGCTTTAGAGCAAGAAGCATGCTCTTGCTTTCTAGAGTCTCTAATACAGCAGGAAATCTGAGTGTGCTCAGAACAAAAGAACAGAGTTTCCTACACATACGGACCATATGTAGTCCAACTCTTCTTCTGAAACTGATACAAAGCACTGGTCCTCTAATATCCAATGCTTGTCAGTTAAGATGGGAAACGGGTGAGCTTCGTGAACAATGTAGTTCTTTTGAGCAGAAAGGTGACTGCCCTTACCTGAAACGAAGTCTTGCTTGTAGGAAGACTCAGAGCCTGGGATTTAACTCCATTTCTGAAGTAAAACACACAGCAGTGTTCTCATCCATTGATCACACTCTGCTTTAGAACAAGAAGCACGCTCTTGCTTTCTAAAGTCTCTAAGACAGCAGGAAACGTGAATGTGCGGAGAACAATAGAACGGTGTTTCCTAAACATACGGACCATATCTAGTTCAACTCTGCTTCTGAAACTGATACAAAGCACTGGTCCTCTAACATCCAATGCTTGTCTGTTAAGATAAGAAACTTGTGAGCTTCGTGAAAGATGTAGTTTGTTTGAGCTGAAAAGTGACTGCCCTTATCTGAAATGAAGTCTTGCTTGTAGGAAGACACAGAGTCTGGGATTTAACTCCATTTATGAAGGGAAACACACAGCATAGTTCTCATCCATGGATCACACTCTGCTTTAGAGCGAGAAGCACGCTCTTGCTTTCTGGAGTATCTAACACAGCAGGAAACATGAGTGTGCTGAGAACAAAAGAACGGTGTTTCCTAACCATATGGACCATATCTAGTTCAACTCTGCTTCTGAAACTGATACAAAGCACTGGTCCTCTAACATCCAATGCTTGTCTGTTAAGATGAGAAACGTGTGAGCTTCGTGAACGATGTAGTTCTTTTGAGCAGAAAAGTGACTGCCCTTACCTTAAACGAAGTCTTGCTTGTAGGAAGACACAGAGTCTGGGATTTAACTCCATTTCTGAAGGGAAACACACAGCATAGTTCTCATCCATGGATCACACTCTGCTTGAGAACGAGAAGCACGCTCTGGCTTTCTAAAGTCTCTAAGATAGCAGGAAACGTGAGTGCGCTGAGAAAAAAAGAGCGGTGTTTCCTACACATACCGACCATATCTAGTCCAACTCTGTTTCTGAAACTGATACAAAGCACTGGTCCTCTAACATCCAATGCTTGTCTGTAAAGAAAAGAAATGTGTGAGCTCTGTGAACGATGTAGTTTGTTTGAGCTGAAAAGTGACTGCCTTTACCTGAAACGAAATCTTGCTTGTAGTAAGACACAGATCCTGGGATTTAACTCCATCTCCGAAGGGAAACACACAGTGCAGTTCTCATCCATTGATCACACTCTGCTTTAGAGCGAGAAGCACGCTCTTGCTATCTAGAGTCTCTAATACAGCAGGTAATCTGAGTGTGCCCAGAACAAAAGAACGGTGTTTCGTACACATACGGACCATATGTAGTCCAAATCTGCTTCTCAAACTGATACAATGCACTTGTCCTCTAACATCCAATGCTTGTCACTTAAGATGAGAAACGTGTGATCTTCGTGAACGATGTAGTTCGTTTGAGCAGAAAAGTGACTGCCCTTACCTGAAACGAAGTCTTGCTTGTAGGAAGACTCAGAGCCTGGGATTTAACTCCATTTCTGAAGTGAAACACACAGCAGTGTTCTCATCCATTGATCACACTCTGCTTTAGAACAAGAAGCACGATCTTGCTTTCTAAAGTCTCTAAGACAGCAGGAAACGTGAGTGTGCGGAGAACAAAAGAACGGTGTTTCCTACACATACGGACCACATCTAGTCCAACTCTCCTTCCTAAACTGATACAAACCACTGGTCCTCTAACATCCAATGCTTGTCTGTTAAGAAGAGAAATGTGTGAGCTCAGTGAACGATGTAGTTCGCTTGAGGTGAAAAGTGACTGCCGTTACCTGAAACGAAGTCTTGCTTGTAGGAAGACTCAGAGCCTGGGATTTAACTCCATTTCTGAAGTGAAACACAGCAGTGTAATCATCCATTGATCATACTCTGCTTTAGCACAAGAAGCACGCTCTTTCTTTCTAGAGTCTCTAAGACATCAGGAAACGAGTGTGTGCTGAGAACAAAAGAACGGTGTTTCCTACACATACGGACCATATCTAGTTCAACTCTGCTTCTGAAACTGATACAAAGCACTGGTCCTCTAACATCCAATGCTTGTCTGTTAAGATGAGAAACGTGTGAGCTTCGTGAATGATGTAGTTTGTTTGAACTGAAAAGTGACTGCCCTTACCTGAAACGAAGTCTTGCTTGTAGGAAGCCACAGAGCCTGGGATTTAACTCCATTTCTGAAGGGAAACACACAGCATAGTTCTCATCCATGGATCACACTCTGCTTTAGAGCAAGAGGAATGCTCTTGCTTTCTAGATTCTCTAATACAGCAGGAAATCTGAGTGTGTTCTGAACAAAAGAACGGAGTTTCCTACACATACGGACCATATGTAGTCCAACTCTTCTTCTGAAACTGATACAAAGCACTGGTCCTCTAACATCCAATGCTTGTCTGTTAAGATGAGAAATGTGTGAGCTCAGTGAACGATGTAGTTCGTTTGAGCTGAAAAGTGACTGCCTTTACCTGAAACGAAGTCTTGCTTGTAGGAAGACAAAGAGATTGAGATTTAACTCCATTTATGAAGGGAAACACACAGCATAGTTCTGATCCATGGATCACACTCTGCTTTAGAGCGAGAAGCACGCTCTTGCTTTCTGGAGTCTCTAAGACAGCAGGAAATGTGATTTTGTTGAGAACAAAAGAACGGTGTTTCCTACACATACAGACCATATCTAATCCAACTCTGCTTCTGAAACTGAAACAAATCACTGGTCCTCTAACATCAAATGCTTGTCAGTTAAGATGGGAAACATGTGAGCTTCATGAACGATGTAGTTCGTTTGAGCAGAAAAGTGACTGCCCTTACCTTAAACGAAGTCTTGCTTGTAGGAAGACACAGAGTCTGGGATTTAACTCCATTTCTGAAGGGAAACACACAGCATAGTTCTCATCCATGAATCACACTCTGCTTTAGAACGAGAAGCACACTCTTGCTTTCTAAAGTCTCAAAGACAGCAGGAAACGTGAGTGCGCTGAGAACAAAAGAACGGTGTTTCCTACACATACAGACCATATCTAGTCCAACTCTGTTTCTGAAACTGACACAAAGCACTGGTCCTCTAACATCCAATGCTTGTCAGTTCAGATGAGAAACGTGTGAGCTTTGAGAATGATGTAGTTCCTTTGAACTGAAAAGTGACTGCCCTTACTTGTAACGAAGTCTTGCATGTAGTAAGACACAGATCCTGGGATTTATCTCCATCTCTGAAGGGAAACACACAGCAGAGTTCTCATCCATGGATCACACTCTGCTTTAGAGCGAGAAGCACGCTCTTGCTATCTAGAGTCTCTAATACAGCAGGTAATCTGAGTGTGCCCAGAACAAAAGAACGGTGTTTCGTACACATACGGACCATATGTAGTCCAAATCTGCTTCTCAAACTGATACAATGCACTGGTCCTCTAACATCCAATGCTTGTCAGTTAAGATGAGAAACGTGTGATCTTCATGAACGATGTAGTTCGTTTGAGCAGAAAAGTGACTGCCCTTACCTGAAACGAAGTCTTCCTTGTAGGAAGACTCAGAGCCTGGGATTTAACTCCATTTCTGAAGTGAAGCACACAGCAGTGTTCTCATCCATTGAACACACTCTGCTTTAGAACAAGAAGCACGCTCTTGCTTTCAAAAGTCTCTAAGACAGCAGGAAACGTGAGTGTGCGGAGAACAAAAGAACGGTGTTTCCTACACATACGGACCATATCTAGTCCAACTCTCCTTCCTAAACTGATACAAAGCACTGGTCCTCTAACATCCAATGCTTGTCTGTTAAGATGAGAAACGTGTGAGCTCCGTGAATGATGTAGTTCGTTTGAGCTGAAAAGTGACTGCCCTTACCTGAAACGAAGTCTTGATTGTAGGAAGACACAGAGCCTGAGATTTAACTCCATTTCCGTAGTGAAACACACAGCAGTGTAATCATGCATTTATCACACTCTGCTTTAGAACAACAAGCACGCTCTTGCTTTCTAGAGTCTCTAAGACAGCAGGAAATGTGTGTGTGCTGAGAACAAAAGAACTGTGTTTCCTACACATACGGACCATATCTAGTTCAACTCTGTTTGTGAAACTGATACAAAGCACTGGTCCTCTAACATCCAATGCTTGTCTGTAAAGAAAAGAAATGTGTGAGCTCTGTGAACGATGTAGTTCGTTTGAGCTGAAAAGTGACTGCCGTTACCTGAAACGAAGTCTTGCTTGTAGGAAGACAAAGAGATTGAGATTCAACTCCATTTATGAAGGGAAACACACAGCATAGTTCTCATCCATGGATCACACTCTGCTTTAGAGCGAGAAGAATGCTCTTGCTTTCTGGAGTATCTAACACAGCAGGAAACGTGAGTGTGCTGAGAACAAAAGAACGGTGTTTCCTACACATACGGACCATATCTAGTCCAACTCTGCTTCTGAAACTGATTCAAATCACTGGTACTCTAACCTCCAATGCTTGTCAGTTAAGATGGGAAACGTGTGAGCTTCATGAACGATGTAGTTCGTTTGAGCAGAAAAGTGACTGCCCTTACCTGAAGCGAATTCTTGCTTGTAGGAAGACTCCGAGCCTGGGATTTAACACCATTTCTGAAGTGAAACACACAGCAGTGTTCTCATCCATTGTTCATACTCTGCTTTAGAACAAGAAGCACGCTCTTGCTTTCTAGACTCTCTAAAACAGCAGGAAATGCGATTTTGCTGAGAACAAAAGAACGGTGTTTCCTACACATACGGACCATATCTAGTCCAACTCTGCTTCTTAAACTGACACAAAGCACTGGTCCTCTAACATCCAATGCTTGTCTGTTAAGATGAGAAACGTGTGAGCTCCGTGAACGATGTAGTTAGTTTGAGCTGAAAAGTGACCGCTCTTATCTGAAACGAAGTCTTGCTTGTAGGAAGACACAGCGCCTGGGATTTAACTCCATTTCTGAAAGGAAACAAACAGCATTTTTCTCATCCATGGATCACAATCTGCTTTAGAGCGAGAAGCACGCTCTTGCTTTTAGAGTCTCTAATATAGCAGGTAATCTGAGTGTGCCCAGAACAAAAGAACGGTGTTTCCTACACTTACAGACTATATGTAGTCCAAATCTGCTTCTGAAACTGATACAAAGCACTGACCCTCTAACATCCAATGCTTGTCAGTTAAGATGAGAAACGTGTGAGCTTCGTGAACGATGTAGTTCGTTTGAACAGAAAAGTGACTGCCCTTACCTTAAACGAAGTCTTGCTTGTAGGAAGACACAGAATCTGGGATTTAACTCCATTTCTGAAGGGAAACACACAGCATAGTTCTCATCCATGGATCACACTCTGCTTGAGAACGAGAAGCACGCTCTGGCTTTCTAAAGTCTCTAAGATAGCAGGAAACGTGAGTGCGCTGAGCACAAAAGAGCGGTGTTTCCTCCACATACCGACCATATCTAGTCCAACTCTGTTTCTGAAACTGATACAAAGCACTGGTGCTCTAACATCCAATGCTTGTCTGTTAAGATGAGAAACGTGTGAGCTCCGTGAACGATGTAGTTCGTTTGAGCAGAAAAGTGACTGCCCTTACCTGAAACGAAGTCTTGCTTGTAGGAAGACTCAGAGCCTGGGATTTAACTCCATTTCTGAAGTGAAACACACAGCAGTGTTCTCATCCATTGATCACACTCTGCTTTAGAACAAGAAGCATGATCTTGCTTTCTAAAGTCTCTAAGACAGCAGGAAACGTGAGTGTGCGTAGAACAAAAGAACAGTGTTTCCTACACATACGGACCACATCTAGTCCAACTCTCCTTCCTAAACTGATACAAACCACTGGTCCTCTAACATCCAATGCTTGTCTGTTAAGAAGAGAAATGTGTGAGCTCAGTGAACGATGTAGTTCGCTTGAGGTGAAAAGTGACTGCCGTTACCTGAAACGAAGTCTTGCTTGTAGGAAGACTCAGAGCCTGGGATTTAACTCCATTTCTGAAGTGAAACACAGCAGTGTAATCATCCATTGATCATACTCTGCTTTAGCACAAGAAGCACGCTCTTTCTTTCTAGAGTCTCTAAGACATCAGGAAACGAGTGTGTGCTGAGAACAAAAGAACGGTGTTTCCTACACATACGGACCATATCTAGTTCAACTCTGCTTCTGAAACTGATACAAAGCACTGGTCCTCTAACATCCAATGCTTGTCTGTTAAGATGAGAAACGTGTGAGCTTCGTGAATGATGTAGTTTGTTTGAACTGAAAAGTGACTGCCCTTACCTGAAATGAAGTCTTGCTTGTAGGAAGCCACAGAGCCTGGGATTTAACTCCATTTCTGAAGGGAAACACACAGCATAGTTCTCATCCATGGATCACACTCTGCTTTAGAGCAAGAGGAATGCTCTTGCTTTCTACATTCTCTAATACAGCAGGAAATCTGAGTGTGCTCTGAACAAAAGAACGGAGTTTCCTACACATACGGACCATATGTAGTCCAACTCTTCTTCTGAAACTGATACAAAGCACTGGTCCTCTAACATCCAATGCTTGTCTGTTAAGATGAGAAATGTGTGAGCTCAGTGAACGATGTAGTTCGTTTGAGCTGAAAAGTGACTGCCGTTACCTGAAACGAAGTCTTGCTTGTAGGAAGACAAAGAGATTGAGATTTAACTCCATTTATGAAGGGAAACACACAGCATAGTTCTCATCCATGAATCACACTCTGCTTTAGAACGAGAAGCACACTCTTGCTTTCTAAAGTCTCAAAGACAGCAGGAAACGTGAGTGCGCTGAGAACAAAAGAACGGTGTTTCCTACACATAAAGACCATATCTAGTCCAACTCTGTTTCTGAAACTGACACAAAGCACTGGTCCTCTAACATCCAATGCTTGTCAGTTCAGATGAGAAACGTGTGAGCTTTGAGAATGATGTAGTTCCTTTGAACTGAAAAGTGACTGCCCTTACTTGTAACGAATTCTTGCATGTAGTAAGACACAGATCCTGGGATTTATCTCCATCTCTGAAGGGAAACACACAGCAGAGTTCTCATCCATGGATCACACTCTGCTTTAGAGCGAGAAGCACGCTCTTGCTATCTAGAGTCTCTAATACAGCAGGTAATCTGAGTGTGCCCAGAACAAAAGAACGGTGTTTCGTACACATACGGACCATATGTAGTCCAAATCTGCTTCTCAAACTGATACAATGCACTGGTCCTCTAACATCCAATGCTTGTCAGTTAAGATGAGAAACGTGTGATCTTCATGAACGATGTAGTTCGTTTGAGCAGAAAAGTGACTGCCCTTACCTGAAACGAAGTCTTCCTTGTAGGAAGACTCAGAGCCTGGGATTTAACTCCATTTCTGAAGTGAAGCACACAGCAGTGTTCTCATCCATTGAACACACTCTGCTTTAGAACAAGAAGCACGCTCTTGCTTTCTAAAGTCTCTAAGACAGCAGGAAACGTGAGTGTGCGGAGAACAAAAGAACGGTGTTTCCTACACATACGGACCATATCTAGTCCAACTCTCCTTCCTAAACTGATACAAAGCACTGGTCCTCTAACATCCAATGCTTGTCTGTTAAGATGAGAAACGTGTGAGCTCCGTGAATGATGTAGTTCGTTTGAGCTGAAAAGTGACTGCCCTTACCTGAAACGAAGTCTTGATTGTAGGAAGACACAGAGCCTGAGATTTAACTCCATTTCCGTAGTGAAACACACAGCAGTGTAATCATGCATTTATCACACTCTGCTTTAGAACAACAAGCACGCTCTTGCTTTCTAGAGTCTCTAAGACAGCAGGAAATGTGTGTGTGCTGAGAACAAAAGAACTGTGTTTCCTACACATACGGACCATATCTAGTTCAACTCTGTTTGTGAAACTGATACAAAGCACTGGTCCTCTAACATCCAATGCTTGTCTGTAAAGAAAAGAAATGTGTGAGCTCTGTGAACGATGTAGTTCGTTTGAGCTGAAAAGTGACTGCCGTTACCTGAAACGAAGTCTTGCTTGTAGGAAGACAAAGAGATTGAGATTCAACTCCATTTATGAAGGGAAACACACAGCATAGTTCTCATCCATGGATCACACTCTGCTTTAGAGCGAGAAGAATGCTCTTGCTTTCTGGAGTATCTAACACAGCAGGAAACGTGAGTGTGCTGAGAACAAAAGAACGGTGTTTCCTACACATACGGACCATATCTAGTCCAACTCTGCTTCTGAAACTGATACAAATCACTGGTACTCTAACCTCCAATACTTGTCAGTTAAGATGGGAAACGTGTGAGCTTCATGAACGATGTAGTTCGTTTGAGCAGAAAAGTGACTGCCCTTACCTGAAGCGAATTCTTGCTTGTAGGAAGACTCAGAGCCTGGGATTTAACACCATTTCTGAAGTGAAACACACAGCAGTGTTCTCATCCATTGTTCATACTCTGCTTTAGAACAAGAAGCACGCTCTTGCTTTCTAGACTCTCTAAAACAGCAGGAAATGCGATTTTGCTGAGAACAAAAGAACGGTGTTTCCTACACATACGGACCATATCTAGTCCAACTCTGCTTCTTAAACTGACACAAAGCACTGGTCCTCTAACATCCAATGCTTGTCTGTTAAGATGAGAAACGTGTGAGCTCCGTGAACGATGTAGTTAGTTTGAGCTGAAAAGTGACCGCTCTTATCTGAAACGAAGTCTTGCTTGTAGGAAGACACAGCGCCTGGGATTTAACTCCATTTCTGAAAGGAAACAAACAGCATTTTTCTCATCCATGGATCACAATCTGCTTTAGAGCGAGAAGCACGCTCTTGCTTTTAGAGTCTCTAATATAGCAGGTAATCTGAGTGTGCCCAGAACAAAAGAACGGTGTTTCCTACACTTACAGACTATATGTAGTCCAAATCTGCTTCTGAAACTGATACAAAGCACTGACCCTCTAACATCAAATGCTTGTCAGTTAAGATGAGAAACGTGTGAGCTTTGTGAACGATGTAGTTCGTTTGAACAGAAAAGTGACTGCCCTTACCTTAAACGAAGTCTTGCTTGTAGGAAGACACAGAATCTGGGATTTAACTCCATTTCTGAAGGGAAACACACAGCATAGTTCTCATCCATGGATCACACTCTGCTTGAGAACGAGAAGCACGCTCTGGCTTTCTAAAGTCTCTAAGATAGCAGGAAACGTGAGTGCGCTGAGAACAAAAGAGCGGTGTTTCCTACACATACCGACCATATCTAGTCCAACTCTGTTTCTGAAACTGATACAAAGCACTGGTCCTCTAACATCCAATGCTTGTCTGTTAAGATGAGAAACGTGTGAGCTCCGTGAACGATGTAGTTCGTTTGAGCAGAAAAGTGACTGCCCTTACCTGAAACGAAGTCTTGCTTGTAGGAAGACTCAGAGCCTGGGATTTAACTCCATTTCTGAAGTGAAACACACAGCAGTGTTCTCATCCATTGATCACACTCTGCTTTAGAACAAGAAGCACGATCTTGCTTTCTAAAGTCTCTAAGACAGCAGGAAACGTGAGTGTGCGGAGAACAAAAGAACGGTGTTTCCTACACATACGGACCACATCTAGTCCAACTCTCCTTCCTAAACTGATACAAACCACTGGTCCTCTAACATCCAATGCTTGTCTGTTAAGAAGAGAAATGTGTGAGCTCAGTGAACGATGTAGTTCGCTTGAGGTGAAAAGTGACTGCCGTTACCTGAAACGAAGTCTTGCTTGTAGGAAGACTCAGAGCCTGGGATTTAACTCCATTTCTGAAGTGAAACACAGCAGTGTAATCATCCATTGATCATACTCTGCTTTAGCACAAGAAGCACGCTCTTTCTTTCTAGAGTCTCTAAGACATCAGGAAACGAGTGTGTGCTGAGAACAAAAGAACGGTGTTTCCTACACATACGGACCATATCTAGTTCAACTCTGCTTCTGAAACTGATACAAAGCACTGGTCCTCTAACATCCAATGCTTGTCTGTTAAGATGAGAAACGTGTGAGCTTCGTGAATGATGTAGTTTGTTTGAACTGAAAAGTGACTGCCCTTACCTGAAACGAAGTCTTGCTTGTAGGAAGCCACAGAGCCTGGGATTTAACTCCATTTCTGAAGGGAAACACACAGCATAGTTCTCATCCATGGATCACACTCTGCTTTAGAGCAAGAGGAATGCTCTTGCTTTCTACATTCTCTAATACAGCAGGAAATCTGAGTGTGCCCTGAACAAAAGAACGGAGTTTCCTACACATACGGACCAATGTAGTCCAACTCTTCTTCTGAAACTGATACAAAGCACTGGTCCTCTAACATCCAATGCTTGTCTGATAAGATGAGAAATGTGTGAGCTCAGTGAACGATGTAGTTCGTTTGAGGTGAAAAGTGACTGCCGTTACCTGAAACGAAGTCTTGCTTGTAGGAAGACAAAGAGATTGAGATTTAACTCCATTTATGAAGGGAAACACACAGCATAGTTCTGATCCATGGATCACACTCTGCTTTAGAGCGAGAAGCACGCTCTTGCTTTCTGGAGTCTCTAAGACAGCAGGAAATGTGATTTTGTTGAGAACAAAAGAACGGTGTTTCCTACACATACAGACCATATCTAATCCAACTCTGCTTCTGAAACTGAAACAAATCACTGGTCCTCTAACATCAAATGCTTGTCAGTTAAGATGGGAAACATGTGAGCTTCATGAACGATGTAGTTCGTTTGAGCAGAAAAGTGACTGCCCTTACCTTAAACGAAGTCTTGCTTGTAGGAAGACACAGAGTCTGGGATTTAACTCCATTTCTGAAGGGAAACACACAGCATAGTTCTCATCCATGAATCACACTCTGCTTTAGAACGAGAAGCACACTCTTGCTTTCTAAAGTCTCAAAGACAGCAGGAAACGTGAGAGCGCTGAGAACAAAAGAACGGTGTTTCCTACACATACAGACCATATCTAGTCCAACTCTGTTTCTGAAACTGACACAAAGCACTGGTCCTCTAACATCCAATGCTTGTCAGTTCAGATGAGAAACGTGTGAGCTTTGAGAATGATGTAGTTCCTTTGAACTGAAAAGTGACTGCCCTTACTTGTAACGAAGTCTTGCATGTAGTAAGACACAGATCCTGGGATTTATCTCCATCTCTGAAGGGAAACACACAGCAGAGTTCTCATCCATGGATCACACTCTGCTTTAGAGCGAGAAGCACGCTCTTGCTATCTAGAGTCTCTAATACAGCAGGTAATCTGAGTGTGCCCAGAACAAAAGAACGGTGTTTCGTACACATACGGACCATATGTAGTCCAAATCTGCTTCTCAAACTGATACAATGCACTGGTCCTCTAACATCCAATGCTTGTCAGTTAAGAGGAGAAACGTGTGATCTTCATGAACGATGTAGTTCGTTTCAGCAGAAAAGTGACTGCCCTTACCTGAAACGAAGTCTTCCTTGTAGGAAGACTCAGAGCCTGGGATTTAACTCCATTTCTGAAGTGAAGCACACAGCAGTGTTCTCATCCATTGAACACACTCTGCTTTAGAACAAGAAGCACGCTCTTGCTTTCAAAAGTCTCTAAGACAGCAGGAAACGTGAGTGTGCGGAGAACAAAAGAACGGTGTTTCCTACACATACGGACCATATCTAGTCCAACTCTCCTTCCTAAACTGATACAAAGCACTGGTCCTCTAACATCCAATGCTTGTCTGTTAAGATGAGAAACGTGTGAGCTCCGTGAATGATGTAGTTCGTTTGAGCTGAAAAGTGACTGCCCTTACCTGAAACGAAGTCTTGCTTGTAGGAAGACAAAGAGATTGAGATTCAACTCCATTTATGAAGGGAAACACACAGCATAGTTCTCATCCATGGATCACACTCTGCTTTAGAGCGAGAAGAATGCTCTTGCTTTCTGGAGTATCTAACACAGCAAGAAACGTGAGTGTGCTGAGAACAAAAGAACGGTGTTTCCTACACATACGGACCATATCTAGTCCAACTCTGCTTCTGAAACTGATACAAATCACTGGTACTCTAACCTCCAATGCTTGTCAGTTAAGATGGGAAACGTGTGAGCTTCATGAACGATGTAGTTCGTTTGAGCAGAAAAGTGACTGCCCTTACCTGAAGCGAATTCTTGCTTGTAGGAAGACTCAGAGCCTGGGATTTAACACCATTTCTGAAGTGAAACACACAGCAGTGTTCTCATCCATTGTTCATACTCTGCTTTAGAACAAGAAGCACGCTCTTGCTTTCTAGACTCTCTAAAACAGCAGGAAATGCGATTTTGCTGAGAACAAAAGAACGGTGTTTCCTACACATACGGACCATATCTAGTCCAACTCTGCTTCTTAAACTGACACAAAGCACTGGTCCTCTAACATCCAATGCTTGTCTGTTAAGATGAGAAACGTGTGAGCTCCGTGAACGATGTAGTTAGTTTGAGCTGAAAAGTGACCGCTCTTATCTGAAACGAAGTCTTGCTTGTAGGAAGACACAGCGCCTGGGATTTAACTCCATTTCTGAAAGGAAACAAACAGCATTTTTCTCATCCATGGATCACAATCTGCTTTAGAGCGAGAAGCACGCTCTTGCTTTTAGAGTCTCTAATATAGCAGGTAATCTGAGTGTGCCCAGAACAAAAGAACGGTGTTTCCTACACTTACAGACTATATGTAGTCCAAATCTGCTTCTGAAACTGATGCAAAGCACTGACCCTCTAACATCCAATGCTTGTCAGTTAAGATGAGAAACGTGTGAGCTTCGTGAACGATGTAGTTCGTTTGAACAGAAAAGTGACTGCCCTTACCTTAAACGAAGTCTTGCTTGTAGGAAGACACAGAGTCTGGGATTTAACTCCATTTCTGAAGGGAAACACACAGCATAGTTCTCATCCATGGATCACACTCTGCTTGAGAACGAGAAGCACGCTCTGGCTTTCTAAAGTCTCTAAGATAGCAGGAAACGTGAGTGCGCTGAGAACAAAAGAGCGGTGTTTCCTACACATACCGACCATATCTAGGCCAACTCTGTTTCTGAAACTGATACAAAGCACTGGTCCTCTAACATCCAATGCTTGTCTGTAAAGAAAAGAAATGTGTGAGCTCTGTGAACGATGTAGTTCGTTTGAGCTGAAAAGTGACTGCCGTTACCTGAAACGAAGTCTTGCTTGTAGTAAGACACAGATCCTGGGATTTAACTCCATCTCCGAAGGGAAACACACAGTGGAGTTCTCATCCATTGATCACACTCTGCTTTAGAGCGAGAAGCACGCTCTTGCTATCTAGAGTCTCTAATACAGCAGGTAATCTGAGTGTGCCCAGAACAAAAGAACGGTGTTTCCTACACATACGGACCATATGTAGTCCAAATCTGCTTCTCAAACTGAAACAATGCACTGGTCCTCTAACATCCAATGCTTGTCACTTAAGATGAGAAACGTGTGATCTTCGTGAACGATGTAGTTCGTTTGAGCAGAAAAGTGACTGCCCTTACCTGAAACGAAGTCTTGCTTGTAGGAAGACTCAGAGCCTGGGATTTAACTCCATTTCTGAAGTGAAACACACAGCAGTGTTCTCATCCATTGATCACACTCTGCTTTAGAACAAGAAGCACGATCTTGCTTTCTAAAGTCTCTAAGACAGCAGGAAACGTGAGTGTGCGGAGAACAAAAGAACGGTGTTTCCTACACATACGGACCATATCTAGTCCAACTCTCCTTCCTAAACTGATACAAAGCACTGGTCCTCTAACATCCAATGCTTGTCAGTTAAGATGGGAAACATGTGAGCTTCATGAACGATGTAGTTCGTGTGAGCAGAAAAGTGACTGCCCTTACCTGTAACGAAGTCTTGCATGTAGTAAGACACAGATCCTGGGATTTATGTGCATCTCTGAAGGGAAAAATACAGCAGAGTTCTCATCCATGGATCACACTCTGCTTTAGAGCGAGAAGCACGCTCTTGCTATCTAGAGTCTCTAATACAGCAGGTAATCTGAGTGTGCCCAGAACAAAAGAACGGTGTTTCCTACACACACGGACCATATCTAGTTCAACTCTGCTTCTGAAACTGATACAAATCACTGGTCCTCTAACATCCAATGCTAGTCTGTTAAGATGAGAAACGTGTGAGCTTCGTGAACGATGTAGTTCTTTTGAGCAGAAAAGTGACTGCCCTTACCTTAAACGAAGTCTTGCTTGTAGGAAGACACAGAGTCTGGGATTTAACTCCATTTCTGAAGGGAAACACACAGCATAGTTCTCATCCATGGATCACACTCTGCTTGAGAACGAGAAGCACGCTCTGGATTTCTAAAGTCTCTAAGATAGCAGGAAACGTGAGTGCGCTGAGAACAAAAGAGCGGTGTTTCCTACACATACCGACCATATCTAGTCCAACTCTGTTTCTGAAACTGATACAAAGCACTGGTCCTCTAACATCCAATGCTTGTCTGTAAAGAAAAGAAATGTGTGAGCTCTGTGAACGATGTAGTTCGTTTGAGCTGAAAAGTGACTGCCGTTACCTGAAACGAAGTCTTGCTTGTAGTAAGACACAGACCCTGGGATTTAACTCCATCTCCGAAGGGAAACACACAGTGGAGTTCTCATCCATGGATCACACTCTGCTGTAGAGCGAGAAGCACGCTCTTGCTATCTAGCGTCTCTAATACAGCAGGTAATCTGAGTGTGCCCAGAACAAAAGAACGGTGTTTCGTACACATACGGACCATATGTAGTCCAAATCTGCTTCTCAAACTGAAACAATGCACTGGTCCTCTAACATCCAATGCTTGTCACTTAAGATGAGAAACGTGTGATCTTCGTGAACGATGTAGTTCGTTTGAGCAGAAAACTGACTGCCCTTAACTGAAACGAAGTCTTGCTTGTAGAAGACTCAGAGCCTGGGATTTAACTCCATTTCTGAAGTGAAACACACAGCAGTGTTCTCATCCATTGATCACACTCTGCTTTAGAACAAGAAGCACGATCTTGCTTTCTAAAATCTCTAAGACAGCAGGAAACGTGAGTGTGCGGAGAACAAAAGAACGGTGTTTCCTACACATACGGACCATATCTAGTCCAACTCTCCTTCCTAAACTGATACAAACCACTGGTCCTCTAACATCCAATGCTTGTCTGTTAAGAAGAGAATTGTGTGAGCTCAGTGAACGATGTAGTTCGCTTGAGGTGAAAAGTGACTGCCGTTACCTGAAACGAAGTCTTGCTTGTAGGAAGACTCAGAGCCTGGGATTTAACTCCATTTCTGAAGTGAAACACAGCAGTGTAATCATCCATTGATCATACTCTGCTTTAGCACAAGAAGCACGCTCTTTCTTTCTAGAGTCTCTAAGACAGCAGGAAACGAGTGTGTGCTGAGAACAAAAGAACGGTGTTTCCTACACATACGGACCATATCTAGTTCAACTCTGCTTCTGAAACTGATACAAAGCCCTGGTCCTCTAACATCCAATGCTTGTCTGTTAAGATGAGAAACGTGTGAGCTTCGTGAATGATGTAGTTCCTTTGAGCTGAAAAGTGACTGCCCTTACCTGAAACGAAGTCTTGCTTGTAGGAAGACAAAGAGATTGAGATTTAACTCCATTTATGAAGGGAAACACACAGCATAGTTCTGATCCATGGATCACACTCTGCTTTAGAGCGAGAAGCACGCTCTTGCTTTCTGGAGTCTCTAAGACAGCAGGAAATGTGATTTTGTTGAGAACAAAAGAACGGTGTTTCCTACACATACAGACCATATCTAATCCAACTCTGCTTCTGAAACTGAAACAAATCACTGGTCCTCTAACATCAAATGCTTGTCAGTTAAGATGGGAAACATGTGAGCTTCATGAACGATGTAGTTCGTTTGAGCAGAAAAGTGACTGCCCTTACCTGAAACGAATTCTTGCTTGTAGGAAGACTCAGAGCCTGGGATTTAAGACCATTTCTGAAGTGAAACACACAGCAGTGTTCTCATCCATTGATCATACTCTGCTCTAGAACAAGAAGCACGCTCTTGCTTTCTAGAGTCTCTACGACAGCAGGAAATCTGATTTTGCATAGAACAAAAGAACGGTGTTTCCTACACATACGGACCATATCTAGTCCAACTCTGCTTCTTAAACTGATACAAAGCACTGGTCCTCTAACATCCAATGCTTGTCAGTTAAGATGGGAAACATGTGAGCTTCATGAACGATGTAGTTCGTTTGAGCAGAAAAGTGACTGCCCTTACCTTAAACGAAGTCTTGCTTGTAGGAAGACACAGAGTCTGGGATTTAACTCCATTTCTGAAGGGAAACACACAGCATAGTTCTCATCCATGAATCACACTCTGCTTTAGAACGAGAAGCACACTCTTGCTTTCTAAAGTCTCAAAGACAGCAGGAAACGTGAGTGCGCTGAGAACAAAAGAACGGTGTTTCCTACACATACAGACCATATCTAGTCCAACTCTGTTTCTGAAACTGACACAAAGCACTGGTCCTCTAACATCCAATGCTTGTCAGTTCAGATGAGAAACGTGTGAGCTTTGAGAATGATGTAGTTCCTTTGAACTGAAAAGTGACTGCCCTTACCTGTAACGAAGTCTTGCATGTAGTAAGACACAGATCCTGGGATTTATGTGCATATCTGAAGGGAAAAATACAGCAGAGTTCTCATCCATGGATCACACTCTGCTTTAGAGCGAGAAGCACGCTCTTGCTATCTAGAGTCTCTAATACAGCAGGTAATCTGAGTGTGCCCAGAACAAAAGAACGGTGTTTCGTACACATACGGACCATATGTAGTCCAAATCTGCTTCTTAAACTGACACAAAGCACTGGTCCTCTAACATCCAATGCTTGTCTGTTAAGATGAGAAACGTGTGAGCTCCGTGAACGATGTAGTTCGTTTGAGCTGAAAAGTGACTGCTCTTATCTGAAACGATGTCTTGCTTGTAGGAAGACACAGAGCCTGGGATTTAACTCCATTTCTGAAAGGAAACACACATCATTTTTCTCATCCATGGATCACACTCTGCTTTAGAGCGAGAAGCACGCTCTTGCTTTTAGAGTCTCTAATGTAGCAGGTAATCTGAGTGTGCCCAGAACAAAAGAACGGTGTTTCCTACACTTACAGACTATATGTAGTCCAAATCTGCTTCTGAAACTGATACAAAGCACTGACCCTCTAACATCCAATGCTTGTCAGTTAAGATGAGAAACGTGTGAGCTTCGTGAACGATGTAGTTCGTTTGAGCAGAAAAGTGACTGCCCTTACCTGAATCGAAGTCTTGCTTGTAGGAAGACTTAGAGCCTGGGATTTAACTCCATTTCTGAAGTGAAACACACTGCAGTGTAATCATCCATTGATCACACTCTGCTTTAGAACAAGAAGCACGCTCTTGCTTTCTAGAGTCTCTAAGACAGCAGGAAACATGTGTGTGCTGAGAACAAAAGAACGGTGTTTCCTAACCATATGGACCATATCTAGTTCAACTCTGCTTCTGAAACTGATACAAAGCACTGGTCCTCTAACATCCAATGCTTGTCTGTTAAGATGAGAAACGTGTGAGCTTCGTGAACGATGTAGTTCTTTTGAGCAGAAAAGTGACTGCCCTTACCTTAAACGAAGTCTTGCTTGTAGGAAGACACAGAGTCTGGGATTTAACTCCATTTCTGAAGGGAAACACACAGCATAGTTCTCATCCATGGATCACACTCTGCTTGAGAACGAGAAGCACGCTCTTGCTTTCTAAAGTCTCTAAGATAGCAGGAAACGTGAGTGCGCTGAGAACAAAAGAGCGGTGTTTCCTACACATACCGACCATATCTACTCCAACTCTGTTTCTGAAACTGATACAAAGCACTGGTCCTCTAACATCCAATGCTTGTCTGTAAAGAAAAGAAATGTGTGAGCTCTGTGAACGATGTAGTTCGTTTGAGCTGAAAAGTGACTGCCGTTACCTGAAACGAAGTCTTGCTTGTAGTAAGACACAGACCCTGGGATTTAACTCCATCTCCGAAGGGAAACACACAGTGGAGTTCTCATCCATGGATCACACTCTGCTTTAGAGCGAGAAGCACGCTCTTGCTATCTAGAGTCTCTAATACAGCAGGTAATCTAGTGTGCCCAGAACAAAAGAACGGTGTTTCGTACACATACAGACCATATGTAGTCCAAATCGGCTTCTCAAACTGAAACAATGCACTGGTCCTCTAACATCCAATGCTTGTCACTTAAGATGAGAAACGTGTGAGCTCAGTGAACGATGTAGTTCGTTTGAGCTGAAGAGTGACTGCCCTTATCTGAAACGAAGTCTTGCTTGTAGGAAGACACAGAGCCTGGGATTTAACTCCATTTCTGAAAGGAAACACACAGCATTTTTCTCATCCATGGATCACACTCTGCTTTAGAGCGAGAAGCACGCTCTTGCTTTTAGAGTCTCTAATATAGCAGGTAATCTGAGTGTGCCCAGAACAAAAGAACGGTGTTTCCTACACTTACAGACCATATGTAGTCCAAATCTGCTTCTGAAACTGATACAATGCACTGGTCCTCTAACATCCAATGCTTGTCAGTTAAGATGAGAAACGTGTGAGCTTCGTGAACGATGTAGTTTCTTTGAGCAGAAAAGTGACTGCCCTTACCTGAATCGAAGTCTTGCTTGTAGGAAGACTCAGAGCCTGGGATTTAACTCCATTTCTGAAGTGAAACACAGCAGTGTAATCATCCATTGATCACACTCTGCTTTAGAACAAGAAGCACGCTCTTGCTTTCTAGAGTCTCTAAGACAGCAGGAAACATGTGTGTGCTGAGAACAAAAGAACGGTGTTTCCTAACCATATGGACCATATCTAGTTCAACTCTGCTTCTGAAACTGATACAAAACACTGTTCCTCTAACATCCAATGCTTGTCTGTTAAGATGAGAAACGTGTGAGATTCATGAACGATGTTGTTCGTTTGAGCAGAAAAGTACTGCCCTTACCTGACGCGAATGCTTGCTTGTAGGAAGACTCAGAGCCTGGGATTTAACACCATTTCTGAAGTGAAACACACAGCAGTGTTCTCATCCATTGTTCATACTCTGCTTTAGAACAAGAAGCACGCTCTTGCTTTCTAGAGTCTCTAAGACAGCAGGAAATGCGATTTTGCTGAGAACAAAAGAACGGTGTTTCCTACACATACGGACCATATCTAGTCCAACTCTGCTTCTTATACTGACACAAAGCACAGGTCCTCTAACATCCAATGCTTGTCTGTTAAGATGAGAAACGTGTGAGCTCCTTGAACGATGTAGTTCGTTTGAGCTGAAAAGTGACTGCCCTTATCTGAAACGAAGTCTTGCTTGTAGGAAGACACAGAGCCTGGGATTTAACTCCATTTCTGAAAGGAAACACACAGCATTTTTCTCATCCATGGATCACACTCTGCTTTAGAGCGAGAAGCACGCTCTGGCTTTTAGATTCTCTAAGACAGCAGGAAACGTGAGTGTGCCCAGAACAAAAGATCGGTGTTTCCTACACATATGGACCATATGTAGTCCAAATCTGCTTCTGAAACTGATACAAAGCACTGACCCTCTAACATCCAATGCTTGTCAGTTAAGATGAGAAACGTGTGAGCTTCGTGAACGATGTAGTTCGTTTGAGCACAAAACTGACTGCCCTTACCTGAAACGAAGTCTTGCTTGTTGGAAGACTCAGAGCCTGGGATTTAACTCCATTTCTGAAGTGAAACACACAGCATTGTTCTCATCCATTGATTACACTCTGCGTTTGAACAAGAAGCATGCTCTTCTTTCTATAGTCTCTAAGACAGCAGGAAACTTGAGTTTGCTGAGAACAAAATTACGGTGTTTCATACACATACGGACCATATCTAGTCGAACTCTGCTTCTTAAACTGATACAAAGCACTGGTCCACTAACATCGAATGATTGTCAGTTAAGATGAGAAACGTGTGAGCTCCGTGAAAGATGTAGTTGGTTTGAGCTGAAAAGTGACTGCCCTTACCTGAAACGAAGTCTTGCTTATAGGAAGACATAGAGCCTGGGATTTAACTACTTTTCTGAAGGGAAACACACAGCATAGTTTTCATCCATGGATCACATTCTGCTTTAGAGCAAGAAGCACACTCTTGCTTTCTAGAGTCTCTAAGACTGCAGGAAATCTGAGTGTGCCCAGAACAAAAGAACGGTGTTTCCTACACATATAGACCATATGTAGTCCAAATCTGCTTCTGAAACTGATACAAAGCACTGACCCTCTAACTTCCAATGCTTGTCAGTTAAGATGAGAAACGTGTGAGCTCAGTGAACGATTTAGTTCGTTTGAGCAGAAAAGTGACTGCCCTTACCTGAAACGAAGTCTTGCTTGTAGGAAGACTCAGAGCCTGGGATTTAACTCCATTTCTGAAGGCAAAACATAGCATAGTTCTCATCCATGGATCACAATCTGATTTAGAGCGAGAAGCACGCTCTTGCTTTCTAGATCCTCTAAGACAGCAGGAAACGTGAGTGTGCTGAGAACAAAAGAACGTTCTTTCCTACACATACGGACCATATCTAGTCCAACTCTTCTTCTGAAACTGATACAAAGCACTGGTCCTCTAACATCCAATGCTTGTCAGTTAAGATGAGAAACGTGTGAGCTTCGTGAACAATGTAGTTCGTTTGAGCAGAAAAGTGACTGCCCTTACCTGAAACGAAGTCTTGCTTGTAGGAAGACTCAGAGCCTGGGATTTAACTCCATTTCTGAAAGTAAACACACAGCATAGTTCTCATCCATGGATCACACTCTGCTTTAGAGCGAGAAGCACACTCTAGCTTTCTAGAGTCTCTAATACAGCAGGAATTCTTAGTGTGCCCAGAACAAAGAACGATGTTTCCTACACATATGGACCATATGTAGTCCAAATCTGCTTCTGAAACTGATACAAAGCACTGACACTCTAACATCCAATTCTTGTCATTTAAGATTAGAAACGTGTGAGCTTCGTGAACGATGTAGTTAGTTTGAGCAGAAAAGTGACTGCCCTTACCTGAATTGAAGTCTTGCTTGTAGAAAGACTGAGAGCCTGTGATTTAACTCCATTTCTGAAGTAAATCACACAGCAGTGTAATCATCCATTGATCACACTCTGCTTTAGAACAAGAAGCACGCTCTTGCTTTCTAGACTCTCTAAGACAGCAGGAAACGTGAGTGTGCTGAGAACAAAAGAACGGTGTTTCCTACACAAAGGGACCATATCTAGTCCAACTCTGCTTCTGAAACAGATACAAAGCATTGGTCCTCTACCATCCAATGCTTGTCAGTTAAGATGAGAAACGTGTGAGCTTCGTGAAATATGTAGTTCCTTTGAGCAGAAAAGTGAATGCCCTTACCTGAAACGAAGTCTTGCTTGTAGGAAGACTGAGAGCCTGGGATTTAACTCCATTTCTGAAGTGAAACACACAGCATAGTGTCATCCATGGATCACACTCTGTTTTAGAGCGAGAAGCACGCTCTTGCTTTCTAGAGTCTCTAAGACAGCAGGAAACGTGAGTGTGCCCAGAACAAAAGATCAGTGTTTCCTACACATATGGACCATATGTAGTCCAAATGTGCTTCTGAAACTGATACAAAGCACTGACCCTCTAACATCCAATGCTTGTCAGTTAAGATGAGAAACGTGTGAGCTTCGTGAACGATGTAGTTCGTTTGAGCAGAAAACTGACTGCCCTTACCTGAAACGAAGTCTTGCTTGTTGGAAGACTCAGAGCCTGGGATTTAACTCCATTTCTGAAGTGAAACACACAGCAGTGTTCTCATCCATTGATCACACTCTGCGTTTGAACAAGAAGCATGCTCTTCTTTCTATAGTCTCTAAGACAGCAGGAAACATGAGTTTGCTGAGAACAAAATTAGGGTGTTTCATACACATACGGACCATATCTAGTCGAACTCTGCTTCTGAAACTGATACAAAGCACTGGTCCACTAACATCGAATGATTGTCAGTTAAGATGAGAAACGTGTGAGCTCCGTGAAAGATGTATTTCATTTGAGCTGAAAAGTGACTGCCCTTACCTGAAACGAAGTCTTGCTTGTAGGAAGACATAGAGCCTGGGATTTAACTACTTTTCTGAAGGGAAACACACAGCATAGTTTTCATCCATGGATCAAACTCTGCTTTAGAGCAAGAAGCACACTCTTGCTTTCTAGAGTCTCTAAGACTGCAGGAAATCTGAGTGTGCCCAGAACAAAAGAACGGTGTTTCCTACACATATAGACCATATGTAGTCCAAATCTGCTTCTGAAACTGATACAAAGCACTGACCCTCTAACTTCCAATGCTTGTCAGTTAAGATGAGAAACGTGTGAGCTCAGTGAACGATGTAGTTCGTTTGAGCAGAAAAGTGACTGCCCTTACCTGAAACGAAGTCTTGCTTGTAGGGAGACATAGAGCATGGGATTTAACTGCATTTCTGAAGTGAAACACACAGCGTAGTCTCATCCATGGATCACACTCTGTTTTTGAGCGAGAAGCACGCTCTTGCTTTCTAGAGTCTCTAAGACAGCAGGAAACGTGAGTGTGCCCAGAACAAAAGATCGGTGTTTCCTACACATATGGACCATATGTAGTCCAAATCTGCTTCTGAAACTGATACAAAGCACTGACCCTCTAACACCCAATGCTTATCAATTAAGATGAGAAATGTGTGAGCCTCGTGAACGATGTAGTTCGTTTGAGCACAAAACTGACTGCCCTTACCTGAAACGAATTCTTGCTTGGAGGAAGACTCAGAGCCTGGGATTTAACTCCATTCCTGAAGTGAAACACACAGCAGTGTTCTCATCCATTGATCACACTCTGCGTTAGAACAAGAAGCATGCTCTTGCTTTGTAGAGTCTCTAAGACAGCAGGAAACATGAGTTTGCTGAGAAAAAAAGAAGGGTGTTTCCAACATATACGGACCATATCTAGTCGAACTCTGCTTCTGAAAGTGATACAAAGCACTGGTCCTCTAACATCCAATGCTTGTCTGTTAAGATGAGAAACGTGTGAGCTCAGTGAACGATGTAGTTCGTTTGAGCTGAAAAGTGACTGCCCTTACCTGAAACGAATTCTTGCTTGTAGGAAGACTCAGAGCCTGGGATTTAACTCCATTTCTGAAGGCAAACACACAGCATAATTCTCATCCATGGATCACACTCTGCTTTAGAAAGAAGCAAGCTCTTGCTTTCTAGAGTCTCTAAGACAGCAGGAAACGTGAGTGTGCTGAGAACAAAAGAACGGGGTTTCCTACACATACGGACCATATCTAGTCCAACTCTTCTTCTGAAACTGATACAAAGCACTGGTCCTCTAACATCCAATGCTTGTAAGTTAAGATGAGAAACATGTGAGCTTCGTGAACCATGTAGTTCGTTTGAGCAGAAAAGTGACTGCCCTTGCCTGAAACGAAGTCTTGCTAGTAGGAAGACTCAGAGCCTGGGATTTAACTCCATTTCTGAAGGGAAACACACAGCATAGTTCTCATCCATGTATCACACTCTGCTTTAGAGCGAGAAGCACACTCTACCTTTCTAGAGTCTCTAATACAGCAGGAATTCTGAGTGTGCCCAGAACAAAAGAAAGGTGTTTCCTACACATATGGACCATATCTAGTCCAAATCTGCTTCTGAAACTGATACAAAGCACTGACCCTCTAACTTCCAATGTTTGTCAGTTAAGATGAGAAACGTGTGAGCTCAGTGAACGATGTAGTTCGTTTGAGCAGAAAAGTGACTGCCCTTACCTGAAACGAAGTCTTGCTTGTGAGAAGACTCAGAGCTTGGGATTTAACTCCATTTCTGAAGGCAAACACATAGCATAGTTCTCATCCATGGATCACACTCTGTTTTGAGCGAGAAGCACGCTCTTGCTTTCTAGATTCTCTAAGACAGCAGGAAACGTGAGTGTGCTGAGAACAAAGAATGGTGTTTCCTACACATATGGACCATATCTAGTCCAACTTTTCTTCTGAAACTGATACAAAGCACTGGTCCTCTAACATCCAATGCTTGTCATTTAAGATGAGAAACGTTTGATCTTCGTGAACGATGTAGTTCCTTTTAGCAGAAAAGTGACTGCCCTTACCTGAAACGAAGTCCTGCTTGTAGGGAGACACAGAGCATATGATATAACTCCATTTCTGAAGTTATACACACAGCATAGTCTCATCCATGGATCACACTGTTTTAGAGCGAGAAGCACGCTCTTGCTTTCTAGAGTCTCTAAGACAGCAGGAAACGTGAGTGTGCCCAGAACAAAAGATGGGTGTTTCCTACACATATGGACCATATGTAGTCCAAATATGATTCTGAAACTGATACAAAGCACTGGTCCTCTAACATCCAATGCTTGTCTGTTAAGATGAGAAACGTGTGAGCTCCGTGAAAGATGTAGTTCGTTTGAGCTGAAAAGTGACTGCCCTTACCTGAAACGAAGTCTTGCTTGTAGGAAGACATAGAGCCTGGTATTTAACTACTTTTCTGAAGGGAAACACACAGCATAGTTTTCATCCATGGATCACACTCTGCTTTAGAGCGAGAAGCACACTCTTGCTTTCTAGAGTCTCTAAGACAGCAAGAAATCTGAGTGTGCCCAGAACAAAAAAGGGTGTTTCCTACAAATATGGACCATATCTAGTCCAAATCTGCTTCTGAAACTGATACAAAGCACTGACCCTCTAACATCCAATGCTTGTCACTTAAGATGAGAAACGTGTGAGCTCAGTGAACGATGTAGTTCGTTTGAGCAGAAAAGTGACTGCCCTTACCTGAAACGAAGTCTTGCTTGTAGGAAGACTCAGAACCTGGGATTTAACTCCATTTCTGAAGGCAAACACACAGCATAGTTCTCATCCATGGATCACACTCTGCTTTAGAGCGAGAAGCACGCTCTTGCTTTCTAGAGTCTCTAAGACAGCAGGAAACGTGAGTGTGCTGAGAACAAAAGAACGGTGTTTCCTACACATACGGACCATATCTAGTCCAACTCTTCTTCTGAAACTGATACAAAGCACTGGTCCTCTAAAATACAAGGCTTGTCAGTTAAGATGAGAAACTTGTGAGCTTTGTGAATGATGTAGTTCCTTTGAACTGAAAAGTTACTGCCCTTACATGAAACAAAGTCTTGCTTGTAGTAAGACACAGAGCCTGGGATTTAAGTCCATTTCTGAAGGGAAACACACAGCAGTGTTCTTATCCATTGATCACCCTCTGCGTTAGAACAAGAAGCATGCTCTTGCTTTCTAGAGTCTCTAAGACAGCAGGAAACGTGAGTTTGCTTAGAACAAAAGAACGGTGTTTCCTACACATATGGACAATATCTAGTCGAAATCTGCTTCTGAAACTGATACAAAGCACTGGTCCTCTAACATCCAATGCTTGTCTGTTAAGATGAGAAACATGTGAGCTCTGTGAAAGATGTAGTTCGTTTGAGCTGAAAAGTGACTGCCCTTACCTGAAACGAAGTCTTGCTTGTAGGAAGACATAGAGCTTGGGATTCAACTACTTTTCTGAAGGGAAACACACAGCATAGTTTTCATCCATGGATCACACTCTGCTTTAGAGCGAGAAGCACGCTCTTGCTTTCTAGAGTCTCTAAGACAGCAGGAAATCTGAGTGTGCCCAGAACAAAAGAACGGTGTTTCCTACACATATGGACCATATCTAGTCCAAATCTGCTTCTGAAACTGATACAAAGCACTGACACTCTAACTTCCAATGCTTGTCAGTTAAGATGAGAAATGTGTGAGCTCAGTGAACGATGTAGTTCGTTTGAGCAGAAAAGTGACTGCCCTTACCTGAAACGAAGTCTTGCTTGTAGGAAGACTCAGAGCCTGGGATTTAACTCCATTTCTGAAGGCAAACACACAGCATAGTTCTCATCCATGGATCACACTCTGCTTTAGAAAGAAGCACGCTCTTGCTTTCTAGAGTCTCTAAGACAGCAGGAAACTTGAGTGTGCTGAGAACAAAAGAACGGTGTTTCCTACACATGCGGACCACATCTAGTCCAACTCTTCTTCTGAAACTGATACAAAGCACTGTTCCTCTAACATCCAATGCTTGTCAGTTAAGATGAGAAACGTGTGAGCTTCGTGAACGATGTAGTTCGTTTGAGCAGAAAAGTGACTGCCCTTACCTGAAACGAAGTCTTGCTTGTAGGAAGACTCAGAGCCTGGGATTTAACTCCATTTCTGAAGGGAAACACACAGCATAGTTCTCATCCATGGATCACACTCTGCTTTAGAGCGAGAAGCACACTCTTGCTTTCTAGAGTCTCTAAGACAGCAGGAAATCTGAGTGTGCCCAGAACAAAAGAACGGTGTTTCCTACACATATGGACCATATCTAGTCCAAATCTGCTTCTGAAACTGATACAAAGCACTGACACTCTAACTTCCAATGCTTGTCAGTTAAGATGAGAAATGTGTGAGCTCAGTGAACGATGTAGTTCGTTTGAGCAGAAAAGTGACTGCCCTTACCTGAAACGAAGTCTTGCTTGTAGGAAGACTCAGAGCCTGGGATTTAACTCCATTTCTGAAGGCAAACACACAGCATAGTTCTCATCCATGGATCACACTCTGCTTTAGAGCGAGAAGCACACTCTTGCTTTCTAGATTCTCTAAGACAGCAGGAAATCTGAGTGTGCCCAGAAAAAAAGAACGGTGTTTCCTACACATATGGACCATATCTAGTCCAAATCTGCTTCTGAAACTGATACAAAGCACTGACACTCTAAATTCCAATGCTTGTCAGTTAAGATGAGAAATGTGTGAGCTCAGTGAACGATGTAGTTCCTTTGAGCAGAAAAGTGACTGCCCTTACCTGAAACGAAGTCTTGCTTGTAGGAAGACTCAGAGCCTGGGATTTAACTCCATTTCTGATGTGAAACACACAGCATAGTTCTCATCCATGGATCACACTCTGCTTTAAGCTAGAAGCACGCTCTTGCTTTCTAAAGTCTCTAAGACAGCAGGAAACGTGAGGGTGCTGACAACAAAAGAATGGTGTTTCCTACACATAGGGACCATATCTAGTCCAACTCTGCTTCTGAAACAGATACAAAGCACTGGTCCTCTAACATCCAATGCTTGTCAGTTAAGATGAGAAACGTGTGAGCTTCGTAAACGATGTAGTTCCTTTGAGCAGAAAAGTGACTGCCCTTACCTGAAATGAAGTCTTGCTTGTAGGGAGACACAGAACCTGGGATTTAAGTCCATTTCTGAAGTGAAACACACAGCATAGTCTCATCCATTGATCACCCTCTGCGTTAGAACAAGAAGCATGCTCTTGCTTTCTAGAGACTCTAAGACAGCAGGAAACGTGAGTTTGCTTAGAACAAAAGAACGGTGTTTCCTACACATATGGACAATATCTAGTCGAAATCTGCTTCTGAAACTGATACAAAGCACTGGTTCTCTAACATCCAATGCTTGTCTGTTAAGATGAGAAATGTGTGAGCTCAGTGAACGATGTAGTTCGTTTGAGCAGAAAAGTGACTGCCCTTACCTGAAACGAAGTCTTGCTTGTAGGAAGACTCAGAGCCTGGGATTTAACTCCATTTCTGAAGGCAAACACACAGCATAGTTCTCATCCATGGATCACACTCTGCTTTAGAAAGAAGCACGCTCTTGCTTTCTAGAGTCTTTAAGACAGCAGGAAACGTGAGTGTGCTGAGAACAAAACAACGGTGTTTCCTACACATACGGACCACATCTAGTCCAAATCTTCTTCTGAAACTGATACAAAGCACTGGTCCTCTAACATCCAATGCTTGTCAGTTAAGATGAGAAACGTTTGATCTTCGTGAACGATGTAGTTCCTTTTAGCAGAAAAGTGACTGCCCTTACCTGAAACGAAGTCCTGCTTGTAGGAAGACTCAGAGCCTGGGATTGAACTCCATTTCTGATGTGAAACACACAGCATAGTTTTCATCCATGGATCACATTCTGCTTTAGAGCAAGAAGCACACTCTTGCTTTCTAGAGTCTCTAAGACTGCAGGAAATCTGAGTGTGCCCAGAACAAAAGAACGGTGTTTCCTACACATATAGACCATATGTAGTCCAAATCTGCTTCTGAAACTGATACAAAGCACTGACCCTCTAACTTCCAATGCTTGTCAGTTAAGATGAGAAACGTGTGAGCTCAGTGAACGATTTAGTTCGTTTGAGCAGAAAAGTGACTGCCCTTACCTGAAACGAAGTCTTGCTTGTAGGAAGACTCAGAGCCTGGGATTTAACTCCATTTCTGAAGGCAAAACATAGCATAGTTCTCATCCATGGATCACAATCTGATTTAGAGCGAGAAGCACGCTCTTGCTTTCTAGATCCTCTAAGACAGCAGGAAACGTGAGTGTGCTGAGAACAAAAGAACGTTCTTTCCTACACATACGGACCATATCTAGTCCAACTCTTCTTCTGAAACTGATACAAAGCACTGGTCCTCTAACATCCAATGCTTGTCAGTTAAGATGAGAAACGTGTGAGCTTCGTGAACAATGTAGTTCGTTTGAGCAGAAAAGTGACTGCCCTTACCTGAAACGAAGTCTTGCTTGTAGGAAGACTCAGAGCCTGGGATTTAACTCCATTTCTGAAAGTAAACACACAGCATAGTTCTCATCCATGGATCACACTCTGCTTTAGAGCGAGAAGCACACTCTAGCTTTCTAGAGTCTCTAATACAGCAGGAATTCTTAGTGTGCCCAGAACAAAGAACGATGTTTCCTACACATATGGACCATATGTAGTCCAAATCTGCTTCTGAAACTGATACAAAGCACTGACACTCTAACATCCAATTCTTGTCATTTAAGATTAGAAACGTGTGAGCTTCGTGAACGATGTAGTTAGTTTGAGCAGAAAAGTGACTGCCCTTACCTGAATTGAAGTCTTGCTTGTAGAAAGACTGAGAGCCTGTGATTTAACTCCATTTCTGAAGTAAATCACACAGCAGTGTAATCATCCATTGATCACACTCTGCTTTAGAACAAGAAGCACGCTCTTGCTTTCTAGACTCTCTAAGACAGCAGGAAACGTGAGTGTGCTGAGAACAAAAGAACGGTGTTTCCTACACAAAGGGACCATATCTAGTCCAACTCTGCTTCTGAAACAGATACAAAGCATTGGTCCTCTACCATCCAATGCTTGTCAGTTAAGATGAGAAACGTGTGAGCTTCGTGAAATATGTAGTTCCTTTGAGCAGAAAAGTGAATGCCCTTACCTGAAACGAAGTCTTGCTTGTAGGAAGACTGAGAGCCTGGGATTTAACTCCATTTCTGAAGTGAAACACACAGCATAGTGTCATCCATGGATCACACTCTGTTTTAGAGCGAGAAGCACGCTCTTGCTTTCTAGAGTCTCTAAGACAGCAGGAAACGTGAGTGTGCCCAGAACAAAAGATCAGTGTTTCCTACACATATGGACCATATGTAGTCCAAATGTGCTTCTGAAACTGATACAAAGCACTGACCCTCTAACATCCAATGCTTGTCAGTTAAGATGAGAAACGTGTGAGCTTCGTGAACGATGTAGTTCGTTTGAGCAGAAAACTGACTGCCCTTACCTGAAACGAAGTCTTGCTTGTTGGAAGACTCAGAGCCTGGGATTTAACTCCATTTCTGAAGTGAAACACACAGCAGTGTTCTCATCCATTGATCACACTCTGCGTTTGAACAAGAAGCATGCTCTTCTTTCTATAGTCTCTAAGACAGCAGGAAACATGAGTTTGCTGAGAACAAAATTAGGGTGTTTCATACACATACGGACCATATCTAGTCGAACTCTGCTTCTGAAACTGATACAAAGCACTGGTCCACTAACATCGAATGATTGTCAGTTAAGATGAGAAACGTGTGAGCTCCGTGAAAGATGTATTTCATTTGAGCTGAAAAGTGACTGCCCTTACCTGAAACGAAGTCTTGCTTGTAGGAAGACATAGAGCCTGGGATTTAACTACTTTTCTGAAGGGAAACACACAGCATAGTTTTCATCCATGGATCAAACTCTGCTTTAGAGCAAGAAGCACACTCTTGCTTTCTAGAGTCTCTAAGACTGCAGGAAATCTGAGTGTGCCCAGAACAAAAGAACGGTGTTTCCTACACATATAGACCATATGTAGTCCAAATCTGCTTCTGAAACTGATACAAAGCACTGACCCTCTAACTTCCAATGCTTGTCAGTTAAGATGAGAAACGTGTGAGCTCAGTGAACGATGTAGTTCGTTTGAGCAGAAAAGTGACTGCCCTTACCTGAAACGAAGTCTTGCTTGTAGGGAGACATAGAGCATGGGATTTAACTGCATTTCTGAAGTGAAACACACAGCGTAGTCTCATCCATGGATCACACTCTGTTTTTGAGCGAGAAGCACGCTCTTGCTTTCTAGAGTCTCTAAGACAGCAGGAAACGTGAGTGTGCCCAGAACAAAAGATCGGTGTTTCCTACACATATGGACCATATGTAGTCCAAATCTGCTTCTGAAACTGATACAAAGCACTGACCCTCTAACACCCAATGCTTATCAATTAAGATGAGAAATGTGTGAGCCTCGTGAACGATGTAGTTCGTTTGAGCACAAAACTGACTGCCCTTACCTGAAACGAATTCTTGCTTGGAGGAAGACTCAGAGCCTGGGATTTAACTCCATTCCTGAAGTGAAACACACAGCAGTGTTCTCATCCATTGATCACACTCTGCGTTAGAACAAGAAGCATGCTCTTGCTTTGTAGAGTCTCTAAGACAGCAGGAAACATGAGTTTGCTGAGAAAAAAAGAAGGGTGTTTCCAACATATACGGACCATATCTAGTCGAACTCTGCTTCTGAAAGTGATACAAAGCACTGGTCCTCTAACATCCAATGCTTGTCTGTTAAGATGAGAAACGTGTGAGCTCAGTGAACGATGTAGTTCGTTTGAGCTGAAAAGTGACTGCCCTTACCTGAAACGAATTCTTGCTTGTAGGAAGACTCAGAGCCTGGGATTTAACTCCATTTCTGAAGGCAAACACACAGCATAATTCTCATCCATGGATCACACTCTGCTTTAGAAAGAAGCAAGCTCTTGCTTTCTAGAGTCTCTAAGACAGCAGGAAACGTGAGTGTGCTGAGAACAAAAGAACGGGGTTTCCTACACATACGGACCATATCTAGTCCAACTCTTCTTCTGAAACTGATACAAAGCACTGGTCCTCTAACATCCAATGCTTGTAAGTTAAGATGAGAAACATGTGAGCTTCGTGAACCATGTAGTTCGTTTGAGCAGAAAAGTGACTGCCCTTGCCTGAAACGAAGTCTTGCTAGTAGGAAGACTCAGAGCCTGGGATTTAACTCCATTTCTGAAGGGAAACACACAGCATAGTTCTCATCCATGTATCACACTCTGCTTTAGAGCGAGAAGCACACTCTACCTTTCTAGAGTCTCTAATACAGCAGGAATTCTGAGTGTGCCCAGAACAAAAGAAAGGTGTTTCCTACACATATGGACCATATCTAGTCCAAATCTGCTTCTGAAACTGATACAAAGCACTGACCCTCTAACTTCCAATGTTTGTCAGTTAAGATGAGAAACGTGTGAGCTCAGTGAACGATGTAGTTCGTTTGAGCAGAAAAGTGACTGCCCTTACCTGAAACGAAGTCTTGCTTGTGAGAAGACTCAGAGCTTGGGATTTAACTCCATTTCTGAAGGCAAACACATAGCATAGTTCTCATCCATGGATCACACTCTGTTTTGAGCGAGAAGCACGCTCTTGCTTTCTAGATTCTCTAAGACAGCAGGAAACGTGAGTGTGCTGAGAACAAAGAATGGTGTTTCCTACACATATGGACCATATCTAGTCCAACTTTTCTTCTGAAACTGATACAAAGCACTGGTCCTCTAACATCCAATGCTTGTCATTTAAGATGAGAAACGTTTGATCTTCGTGAACGATGTAGTTCCTTTTAGCAGAAAAGTGACTGCCCTTACCTGAAACGAAGTCCTGCTTGTAGGGAGACACAGAGCATATGATATAACTCCATTTCTGAAGTTATACACACAGCATAGTCTCATCCATGGATCACACTGTTTTAGAGCGAGAAGCACGCTCTTGCTTTCTAGAGTCTCTAAGACAGCAGGAAACGTGAGTGTGCCCAGAACAAAAGATGGGTGTTTCCTACACATATGGACCATATGTAGTCCAAATATGATTCTGAAACTGATACAAAGCACTGGTCCTCTAACATCCAATGCTTGTCTGTTAAGATGAGAAACGTGTGAGCTCCGTGAAAGATGTAGTTCGTTTGAGCTGAAAAGTGACTGCCCTTACCTGAAACGAAGTCTTGCTTGTAGGAAGACATAGAGCCTGGTATTTAACTACTTTTCTGAAGGGAAACACACAGCATAGTTTTCATCCATGGATCACACTCTGCTTTAGAGCGAGAAGCACACTCTTGCTTTCTAGAGTCTCTAAGACAGCAAGAAATCTGAGTGTGCCCAGAACAAAAAAGGGTGTTTCCTACAAATATGGACCATATCTAGTCCAAATCTGCTTCTGAAACTGATACAAAGCACTGACCCTCTAACATCCAATGCTTGTCACTTAAGATGAGAAACGTGTGAGCTCAGTGAACGATGTAGTTCGTTTGAGCAGAAAAGTGACTGCCCTTACCTGAAACGAAGTCTTGCTTGTAGGAAGACTCAGAACCTGGGATTTAACTCCATTTCTGAAGGCAAACACACAGCATAGTTCTCATCCATGGATCACACTCTGCTTTAGAGCGAGAAGCACGCTCTTGCTTTCTAGAGTCTCTAAGACAGCAGGAAACGTGAGTGTGCTGAGAACAAAAGAACGGTGTTTCCTACACATACGGACCATATCTAGTCCAACTCTTCTTCTGAAACTGATACAAAGCACTGGTCCTCTAAAATACAAGGCTTGTCAGTTAAGATGAGAAACTTGTGAGCTTTGTGAATGATGTAGTTCCTTTGAACTGAAAAGTTACTGCCCTTACATGAAACAAAGTCTTGCTTGTAGTAAGACACAGAGCCTGGGATTTAAGTCCATTTCTGAAGGGAAACACACAGCAGTGTTCTTATCCATTGATCACCCTCTGCGTTAGAACAAGAAGCATGCTCTTGCTTTCTAGAGTCTCTAAGACAGCAGGAAACGTGAGTTTGCTTAGAACAAAAGAACGGTGTTTCCTACACATATGGACAATATCTAGTCGAAATCTGCTTCTGAAACTGATACAAAGCACTGGTCCTCTAACATCCAATGCTTGTCTGTTAAGATGAGAAACATGTGAGCTCTGTGAAAGATGTAGTTCGTTTGAGCTGAAAAGTGACTGCCCTTACCTGAAACGAAGTCTTGCTTGTAGGAAGACATAGAGGTTGGGATTCAACTACTTTTCTGAAGGGAAACACACAGCATAGTTTTCATCCATGGATCACACTCTGCTTTAGAGCGAGAAGCACGCTCTTGCTTTCTAGAGTCTCTAAGACAGCAGGAAATCTGAGTGTGCCCAGAACAAAAGAACGGTGTTTCCTACACATATGGACCATATCTAGTCCAAATCTGCTTCTGAAACTGATACAAAGCACTGACACTCTAACTTCCAATGCTTGTCAGTTAAGATGAGAAATGTGTGAGCTCAGTGAACGATGTAGTTCGTTTGAGCAGAAAAGTGACTGCCCTTACCTGAAACGAAGTCTTGCTTGTAGGAAGACTCAGAGCCTGGGATTTAACTCCATTTCTGAAGGCAAACACACAGCATAGTTCTCATCCATGGATCACACTCTGCTTTAGAAAGAAGCACGCTCTTGCTTTCTAGAGTCTCTAAGACAGCAGGAAACTTGAGTGTGCTGAGAACAAAAGAACGGTGTTTCCTACACATGCGGACCACATCTAGTCCAACTCTTCTTCTGAAACTGATACAAAGCACTGTTCCTCTAACATCCAATGCTTGTCAGTTAAGATGAGAAACGTGTGAGCTTCGTGAACGATGTAGTTCGTTTGAGCAGAAAAGTGACTGCCCTTACCTGAAACGAAGTCTTGCTTGTAGGAAGACTCAGAGCCTGGGATTTAACTCCATTTCTGAAGGGAAACACACAGCATAGTTCTCATCCATGGATCACACTCTGCTTTAGAGCGAGAAGCACACTCTTGCTTTCTAGAGTCTCTAAGACAGCAGGAAATCTGAGTGTGCCCAGAACAAAAGAACGGTGTTTCCTACACATATGGACCATATCTAGTCCAAATCTGCTTCTGAAACTGATACAAAGCACTGACACTCTAACTTCCAATGCTTGTCAGTTAAGATGAGAAATGTGTGAGCTCAGTGAACGATGTAGTTCGTTTGAGCAGAAAAGTGACTGCCCTTACCTGAAACGAAGTCTTGCTTGTAGGAAGACTCAGAGCCTGGGATTTAACTCCATTTCTGAAGGCAAACACACAGCATAGTTCTCATCCATGGATCACACTCTGCTTTAGAGCGAGAAGCACACTCTTGCTTTCTAGATTCTCTAAGACAGCAGGAAATCTGAGTGTGCCCAGAAAAAAAGAACGGTGTTTCCTACACATATGGACCATATCTAGTCCAAATCTGCTTCTGAAACTGATACAAAGCACTGACACTCTAAATTCCAATGCTTGTCAGTTAAGATGAGAAATGTGTGAGCTCAGTGAACGATGTAGTTCCTTTGAGCAGAAAAGTGACTGCCCTTACCTGAAACGAAGTCTTGCTTGTAGGAAGACTCAGAGCCTGGGATTTAACTCCATTTCTGATGTGAAACACACAGCATAGTTCTCATCCATGGATCACACTCTGCTTTAAGCTAGAAGCACGCTCTTGCTTTCTAAAGTCTCTAAGACAGCAGGAAACGTGAGGGTGCTGACAACAAAAGAATGGTGTTTCCTACACATAGGGACCATATCTAGTCCAACTCTGCTTCTGAAACAGATACAAAGCACTGGTCCTCTAACATCCAATGCTTGTCAGTTAAGATGAGAAACGTGTGAGCTTCGTAAACGATGTAGTTCCTTTGAGCAGAAAAGTGACTGCCCTTACCTGAAATGAAGTCTTGCTTGTAGGGAGACACAGAACCTGGGATTTAAGTCCATTTCTGAAGTGAAACACACAGCATAGTCTCATCCATTGATCACCCTCTGCGTTAGAACAAGAAGCATGCTCTTGCTTTCTAGAGACTCTAAGACAGCAGGAAACGTGAGTTTGCTTAGAACAAAAGAACGGTGTTTCCTACACATATGGACAATATCTAGTCGAAATCTGCTTCTGAAACTGATACAAAGCACTGGTTCTCTAACATCCAATGCTTGTCTGTTAAGATGAGAAATGTGTGAGCTCAGTGAACGATGTAGTTCGTTTGAGCAGAAAAGTGACTGCCCTTACCTGAAACGAAGTCTTGCTTGTAGGAAGACTCAGAGCCTGGGATTTAACTCCATTTCTGAAGGCAAACACACAGCATAGTTCTCATCCATGGATCACACTCTGCTTTAGAAAGAAGCACGCTCTTGCTTTCTAGAGTCTTTAAGACAGCAGGAAACGTGAGTGTGCTGAGAACAAAACAACGGTGTTTCCTACACATACGGACCACATCTAGTCCAAATCTTCTTCTGAAACTGATACAAAGCACTGGTCCTCTAACATCCAATGCTTGTCAGTTAAGATGAGAAACGTTTGATCTTCGTGAACGATGTAGTTCCTTTTAGCGGAAAAGTGACTGCCCTTACCTGAAACGAAGTCCTGATTGTAGGAAGACTCAGAGCCTGGGATTGAACTCCATTTCTGATGTGAAACACAGAGCAGTGTTCTCATCCATGGATCACACTCTGCTTTAAGCGAGAAGCACGGTCTTGCTTTCTAAAGTCTCTAAGACAGCAGGAAACGTGAGTGTGCTGACAACAAAAGAACAGTGTTTCCTACACATAGGGACCATATCTAGTCCAACTCTGCTTCTGAAACAGATACAAAGCACTGACACTCTAAATTCCAATGCTTGTTAGTTAAGATGAGAAACGTGTGAGCTTCGTAAACGATGTAGTTCCTTTGAGCAGAAAAGTGACTGCCCTTACCTGAAACGAAGTCTTGCTTGTAGGGAGACACAGAACCTGGGATTTAACTCCATTTCTGAAGTGAAACACACAGCATAGTCTCATCCATTGATCACCCTCTGCGTTAGAACAAGAAGCATGCTCTTGCTTTCTAGAGTCTCTAAGACAGCAGGAAACGTGAGTTTGCTTAGAACAAAAGAACGGTGTTTCCTACACATATGGACTATATCTAGTCAAAATCTGCTTCTGAAACTGATACAAAGCACTGGTCCTCTAACATCCAATGCTTGTTTGTTAAGATGAGAAACGTGTGAGCTCCGTGAAAGATGTAGTTTGTTTGAGCTGAAAAGTGACTGCCCTTACCTGAAACGAAGTCTTGCTTGTAGGAAGACATAGAGCCTGGGATTTAACTACTTTTCTGAAGGGAAAAACACAGCATACTTTTCATCCATGGATCACACTCTGCTTTAGAGCGAGAAACACGATCTTGCTTTCTAGAGTCTCTAAGACAGCAGGAAACGTGAGTGTGCTGAGAACAAAAGAACTGTGTTACCTACATATACGGACAATATCTAGTCCAACTCTTCTTCTGAAACTGATACAAAGCACTGGTCCTCTAAAATCCAATGCTTGTCAGTTAAGATGAGAAACGTCTGAGCTTTGTGAATGATGTAGTTCCTTTGAACTGAAAAGTGACTACCCTTACATGAAACAAAGTCTTGCTTGTAGTAAGACACAGAGCCTGGGATTTAAGTCCATTAATGAAGGGAAACACACAGCATAGTTCTCATCCATGGATCACACTCTGCTTTGGAGCGAGAAGCACACTCTTGCTTTCTAGAGTCTCTAAGACAGCAGGAAATCTGAGTGTGCCCAGAACAAAAGAACGGTGTTTCCTACACATATGGACAATATCTAGTCCAAATCTGCTTCTGAAACTGATACCAAGCACTGACACTCTAACTTCCAATGCTTGTCAGTAAAGATGAGAAACGTGTGAGCTTCTTGAACGATGTAGTTCATTTGAGCAGAAAAGTGACTGCCCTTACCTGAAACGAAGTCTTGCTTGTAGGAAGACTCAGAGCCTGGGATTTAACTCCATTTCTGAAGGCACACACACAGCATAGTTCTCATCCATGGATCACACTCTGCTTTAGAAAGAAGCACGCTCTTGCTTTCTAGAGTCTCTAAGACAGCAGGAAACGTGAGTGTGCTGAAAACAAAAGAACGGTGTTTCCTACACATACGGACCACATCTAGTCCAACTCTTCTTCTGAAACTGATACAAAGCACTGGTCCTCTAACATCCAATGCTTGTCAGTTAAGATGAGAAACGTTTGATCTTCGTGAACGATGTAGTTCCTTTTAGCAGAAAAGTGACTGCCCTTACCTGAAACGAAGTCCTGCTTGTAGGAAGACTCAGAGCCTGGGATTGAACTCCATTTCTGATGTGAAACACACAGCAGTGTTCTCATCCATGGATCACACTCTGCTTTAAGCGAGAAGCACGCTCTTGCTTTCTAAAGTCTCTAAGACAGCAGGAAACGTGAGTGTGCTGACAACAAAAGAACAGTGTTTCCTACACATAGGGACCATATCTAGTCCAACTCTGCTTCTGAAACAGATACAAAGCACTGGTCCTCTAACATCCAATGCTTGTCAGTTAAGATGAGAAACGTGTGAGCTTCGTAAACGATGTAGTTCCTTTGAACTGAAAAGTGACTGCCCTTACATGAAACGAAGTCTTGCTTGTAGTAAGACACAGAGCCTGGGATTTAAGTCCATTTCTGAAGGGAAACACACAGCATAGTTCTCATCCATGGATCACACTCTGCTTTAGAGCGAGAAGCACACTCTTGCTTTCTAGAGTCTCTAAGACAGCAGGAAATCTGAAGGGGGCCCAGAACAAAAGAACGGTGTTTCCTACACATATGGACCATATCTAGTCCAAATCTGCTTCTGAAACTGATACAAAGCACTGACACTCTAAATTCCAATGCTTGTCAGTTAAGATGAGAAACGTGTGAGCTTCGTAAACGATGTAGTTCCTTTGAGCAGAAAAGTGACTGCCCTTACCTGAAACGAAGTCTTGCTTGTAGGGAGACACAGAACCTGGGATTTAACTCCATTTCTGAAGTGAAACACACAGCATAGTCTCATCCATTGATCACCCTCTGCGTTAGAACAAGAAGCATGCTCTTGCTTTCTAGAGTCTCTAAGACAGCAGGAAACGTGAGTTTGCTTAGAACAAAAGAACAGTGTTTCCTACACATATGGACTATATCTAGTCAAAATCTGCTTCTGAAACTGATACAAAGCACTGGTCCTCTAACATCCAATGCTTGTTTGTTAAGATGAGAAACGTGTGAGCTCCGTGAAAGATGTAGTTTGTTTGAGCTGAAAAGTGACTGCCCTTACCTGAAACGAAGTCTTGCTTGTAGGAAGACATAGAGCCTGGGATTTAACTACTTTTCTGAAGGGAAACACACAGCATACTTTTCATCCATGGATCACACTCTGCTTTAGAGCGAGAAACACGATCTTGCTTTCTAGAGTCTCTAAGACAGCAGGAAACGTGAGTGTGCTGAGAACAAAAGAACTGTGTTACCTACACATACGGACAATATCTAGTCCAACTCTTCTTCTGAAACTGATACAAAGCACTGGTCCTCTAAAATCCAATGCTTGTCAGTTAAGATGAGAAACGTCTGAGCTTTGTGAATGATGTAGTTCCTTTGAACTGAAAAGTGACTACCCTTACATGAAACAAAGTCTTGCTTGTAGTAAGACACAGAGCCTGGGATTTAAGTCCATTAATGAAGGGAAACACACAGCATAGTTCTCATCCATGGATCACACTCTGCTTTGGAGCGAGAAGCACACTCTTGCTTTCTAGAGTCTCTAAGACAGCAGGAAATCTGAGTGTGCCCAGAACAAAAGAACGGTGTTTCCTACACATATGGACAATATCTAGTCCAAATCTGCTTCTGAAACTGATACCAAGCACTGACACTCTAACTTCCAATGCTTGTCAGTAAAGATGAGAAACGTGTGAGCTTCTTGAACGATGTAGTTCGTTTGAGCAGAAAAGTGACTGCCCTTACCTGAAACGAAGTCTTGCTTGTAGGAAGACTCAGAGCCTGGGATTTAACTCCATTTCTGAAGGCACACACACAGCATAGTTCTCATCCATGGATCACACTCTGCTTTAGAAAGAAGCACGCTCTTGCTTTCTAGAGTCTCTAATACAGCAGGAAACGTGAGTGTGCTGAAAACAAAAGAACGGTGTTTCCTACACATACGGACCACATCTAGTCCAACTCTTCTTCTGAAACTGATACAAAGCACTGGTCCTCTAACATCCAATGCCTGTCAGTTAAGATGAGAAACGTGTGAGCTTCTTGAACGATGTAGTTCGTTTGAGCAGAAAAGTGACTGCCCTTACCTGAAACGAATTCTTGCTTGTAGGAAGACTCAGAGCCTGGGATTTAACTCCATTTCTGATGTGAAACACACAGCATAGTTCTCATCCATGGATCACACTCTGCTTTAGAGCGAGAAGCACGCTCTTGCTTTCTAAAGTCTCTAAGACAGCAGGAAACGTGAGTGTGCTGACAACAAAAGAACGGTGTTTCCTACACATAGGGACCATATCTAGTCCAACTCTGCTTCTGAAACAGATACAAAGCACTGGTCCTCTAACATCCAATGCTTGTCAGTTAAGATGAGAAACGTGTGAGCTTCGTAAACGATGTAGTTCCTTTGAGCTGAAAAGTGACTGCCCTTACATGAAACGAAGTCTTGCTTGTAGTAAGACACAGAGCCTGGGATTTAAGTCCATTACTGAAGGGAAACACACAGCATAGTTCTCATCCATGGATCACACTCTGCTTTAGAAAGAAGCACGCTCTTGCTTTCTAGAGTCTCTAAGACAGCAGGAAACGTGAGTGTGCTGAGAACAAAAGAACGGTGTTTCCTACACATACAGACCACATCTAGTCCAACTCTTCTTCTGAAACTGATACAAAGCACTGGTCCTCTAACATCCAATGCTTGTCACTTAAGATGAGAAACGTGTGAGCTTCGTGAACGATGTAGGTCGTTTGAGCAGAAAAGTAACTGCCCTTTCCTGAAACGAAGTCTTGATTGTAGGAAGACTCAGAGCCTGGGATTTAACTCCATTTCTGATGTGAAACACACAGCAGTGTTCTCATCCATGGATCACACTCTGCTTTAAGCGAGAAGCACGCTCTTGCTTTCTAAAGTCTCTAAGACAGCAGGAAACGTGAGTGTGCTGACAACAAAAGAACGGTGTTTCCTACACATAGGGACCATATCTAGTCCAACTCTGCTTCTGAAACAGATACAAAGCACTGGTCCTCTAACATCCAATGCTTGTCAGTTAAGATGAGAAACGTGTGAGCTTCGTAAACGATGTAGTTCCTTTGAACTGAAAAGTGACTGCCCTTACATGAAACGAAGTCTTGCTTGTAGTAAGACACAGAGCCTGGGATTTAAGTCCATTTCTTAAGGGAAACACACAGCATAGTTCTCATCCATGGATCACACTCTGCTTTAGAGCGAGAAGCACACTCTTGCATTCTAGAGTCTCTAAGACAGCAGGAAATCTCAGTGTGCCCAGAACAAAAGAAAGGTGTTTCCTACACATATGGACCATATCTAGTCCAAATCTGCTTCTGAAACTGATACAGAGCACTGACACTCTAACTTCCAATGCTTGTCAGTTAAGATGAGAAATGTGTGAGCTCAGTGAACGATGTAGTTCGTTTGAGCAGAAAAGTGACTGCCCTTACCTGAAACGAAGTCTTGCTTGTAGGAAGACTCAGAGCCTGGGATTTAACTCCATTTCTGAAGGCACACACACAGCATAGTTCTCATCCATGGATCACACTCTGCTTTAGTAAGAAGCACGCTCTTGCTTTCTAGAGTCTCTAAGACAGCAGGAAACGTGAGTGTGCTGAGAACAAAAGAACGGTGTTTCCGACACATAAGGACCACATCTAGTCCAACTCTTCTTCTGAAACTGATACAAAGCACTGGTCCTCTAACATCCAATGCTTGTCAGTTAAGATGAGAAACGTGTGAGCTTCGTGAACGATGTAGTTCGTTTGAGCAGAAAAGTGACTGCCCTTACCTGAAACGAAGTCTTGCTTGTAGGAAGACTCAGAGCCTGGGATTTAACTCCATTTCTGATGTGAAACACACAGCAGTGTTCTCATCCATGGATCACACTCTGCTTTAAGCGAGAAGCACGCTCTTGCTTTCTAAAGTCTCTAAGACAGCAGGAAACGTGAGTGTGCTAACAAGAAAAGAACGGTGTTTCCTACACATAGGGACCATATCTAGTCCAACTCTGCTTCTGAAACAGATACAAAGCACTGGTCCTCTAACATCCAATGCTTGTCAGTTAAGATGAGAAACGTGTGAGCTTCGTAAACGATGTAGTTCCTTTGAACTGAAAAGTGACTGCCCTTACATGAAACGAAGTCTTGCTTGTAGTAAGACACAGAGCCTGGGATTTAAGTCCATTTGTGAAGTGAAACACACAGCATAGTCTCATCCATTGATCACCCTCTGCGTTAGAACAAGAAGCATGCTCTTGCTTTCTAGAGTCTCTAAGACAGCAGGAAACGTGAGTTTGCTTAGAACAAAAGAACGGTTTTTCCTACACATATGGACAATATCTAGTCGAAATCTGCTTCTGAAACTGATACAAAGCACTGGTCCTCTAACATCCAATGCTTGTCTGTTAAGATGAGAAACGTGTGAGCTTCTGGAACGATGTAGTTCGTTTGAGCTGAAAAGTGACTGCCCTTAAATGAAACGAAGTCTTGCTTGTAGGAAGACTCAGAGCCTGGGATTTAACTCCATTTCTGAAGGCAAACACACAGCATAGTTCTCATCCATGGATCAAACTCTGCTTTAGAAACAAGCACGCTCTTGCTTTCTAGAGTCTCTAAGACAGCAGGAAACGTGAGTGTGCTGAGAACAAAAGAACGGTGTTCCCTACACATACGGACCACATCTAGTCCAACTCTTCTTCTGAAACTGATACAAAGCACTGGTCCTCTAACATCCAATGCTTGTCAGTAAAGATGAGAAACGTGTGAGCTTCTTGAACGATGTAGTTCGTTTGAGCAGAAAAGTGACTGCCCTTACCTGAAACGAATTCTTGCTTGTAGGAAGACTCAGAGCCTGGGATTTAACTCCATTTCTGATGTGAAACACACAGCAGTGTTCTCATCCATTGATCACACTCTGCTTTAGAGCGAGAAGCACACTCTTGCTTTCTAAAGTCTCTAAGACAGCAGGAAACGTGAGTGTGCTGACAACAAAAGAACGGTGTTTCCTACACATAGGGACCATATCTAGTCCAACTCTGCTTCTGAAACAGATACAAAGCACTGGTCCTCTAACATCCAATGCTTGTCAGTTAAGATGAGAAACGTGTGAGCTTCGTAAACGATGTAGTTCCTTTGAACTGAAAAGTGACTGCCCTTACATGAAACGAAGTCTTGCTTGTAGTAAGACACAGAGCCAGGGATTTAAGTCCATTTCTGAAGGGAAACACACAGCATAGTTCTCATCCATGGATCACACTCTGCTTTAGAGCGAGAAGCACACTCTTGCTTTCTAGAGTCTCTAAGACAGCAGGAAATCTGAGTGTGCCCAGAACAAAAGAACAGTGTTTCCTACACATATGGACCATATCTAGTCCAAATCTGCTTCTGAAACTGATACAAAGCACTAACACTCTAACTTCCAATGCTTGTCAGTTAAGATGAGAAATGTGTGAGCTCAATGAATGATGTAGTTCATTTGAGCAGAAAAGTTACTGCCCTTACCTGAAACGAAGTCTTGCTTGTAGGAAGACTCAGAGCCTGGGATTTAACTCCATTTCTGAAGGCAAACACACAGCATAGTTCTCATCCATGGATCACACACTGCTTTAGAAAGAAGCACGCTCTTGCTTTCTAGAGTCTCTAAGACAGCAGGAAACGTGAGTGTGCTGAGAACAAAAGAACGGTGTTTCTTACACATACAGACCACATCTAGTCCAACTCTTCTTCTGAAACTGATACAAAGCACTGGTCCTCTAACATCCAATGCTTGTCAGTTAAGATGAGAAACGTGTGAGCTTCGTGAACGATATAGTTCGTTTGAGCAGAAAAGTGACTGCCCTTACCTGAAACGAAGTCTTGCTTGTAGGAAGACTCAGAGCCTGGGATTTAACTCCATTTCTGATGTGAAACACACAGCAGTGTTCTCATCCATGGATCAAACTCTGCTTTAAGCGAGAAGCACGCTCTTGCTTTCTAAAGTCTCTAAGACAGCAGGAAACGTGAGTGTGCTGACAACAAGAGAACGGTGTTTCCTACACATAGGGACCATATCTAGTCCACTCTGCTTCTGAAAAAGATACAAAGCACTGGTCCTCTAACATCCAATGCTTGTCAGTTAAGATGAGAAACGTGTGAGCTTCGTAAACGATGTAGTTCCTTAAAGCAGAAAAGTGACTGCCCTTACCTGAAACGAAGTCTTGCTTGTAGGGAGACACAGAGCATGGGATTTAACTCCATTTCTGAAGTGAAACACACAGCATAATCTCATCCATGGATCACACTCTGTTTTAGAGCAAGAAGCACGTTCTTGCTTTCTAGAGTCTCTAAGACAGCAGGAAACGTGAGTGTGCTGAGAACAAAAGAACGGTGTTTCCTACACATATGGACCATATCTAGTCCAAATCTGCTTCTGAAACTGATACAAAGCACTGACCCTCTAACTTCCAATGCTTGTCAGTTAAGAAGAGAAACGTGTGAGCTCAGTGAACGATGTAGTTCGTTTGAGCAGAAAAGTGACTGCTCTTACCTGAAACGAAGTCTTGCTTGTAAGAAGACTCAGAGCCTGGGATTTAACTCCATTTCTGAAGGCAAACACATAGCATAGTTCTCATCCATGGATCACACTCTGCTTTAGAGCGAGAAGCACGCTCTTGCTTTCTAGAGTCTCTAAGACAGCAGGAAACGTGAGTGTGCTGAGAAAAAAAGAACGGTGTTTCCTACACATACGGACCATATCTAGTCCAACTTTTCTTCTGAAACTGATACAAAGCACTGGTCCTCGAACATCCAATGCTTGTCAGTTAAGATGAGAAACGTTTGATCTTCATGAACGATGTAGTTCCTTTTAGCAGAAAAGTGACTGCCCTTACCTGAAACGATGTCTTGCTTGTAGGGAGACACAGAGCATATGATATAACTCCATTTCTGAAGTGAAACACACAGCATAGTCTCATCCATTGATCACACTCTGTTTTAGAGTGAGAAGCACGCTCTTGCTTTCTAGAGTCTTTAAGACAGCAGGAAACGTGAGTGTGCCCAGAACAAAAGAACGGTGTTTCCTACACATATGGACCATATCTAGTCCAAATCTGCTTCTGAAACTGATACAAAGCACTGGTCCTCTAACATCCAATGCTTGTCAGTAAAGATGAGAAACGTGTGAGCTTCTTGAACGATGTAGTTCGTTTGAGCAGAAAAGTGACTGCCCTTACCTGAAACGAATTCTTGCTTGTAGGAAGACTCAGAGCCTGGGATTTAACTCCAATTCTGATGTGAAACACACAGCAGTGTTCTCATCCATGGATCACACTCTGCTTTAGAGCGAGAAGCACACTCTAGCTTTCTAGAGTCTCTAATACAGCAGGAATTCTTAGTGTGCCCAGAACAAAGAACGGTGTTTCCTACACATATGGACCATATGTAGTCCAAATCTGCTTCTGAAACTGATACAAAGCACTGACCCTCTAACATCCAATTCTTGTCATTTAAGATTAGAAACGTGTGAGCTTCGTGAACGATGTAGTTAGTTTGAGCAGAAAAGTGACTGCCCTTACCTGAATTGAAGTCTTGCTTGTAGAAAGACTCAGAGCCTGTGATTTAACTCCATTTCTGAAGTAAATCACACAGCAGTGTAATCATCCATTGATCACACTCTGCTTTAGAACAAGAAGCACGCTCTTGCTTTCTAGACTCTCTAAGACAGCAGGAAACATGAGTGTGCTGAGAACAAAAGAACGGTGTTTCCTACACATATGGACAATATCTAGTCGAAATCTGCTTCTGAAACTGATACAAAGCACTGGTCCTCTAACATCCAATGCTTGTCTGTTAAGATGAGAAACGTGTGAGCTTCTGGAACGATGTAGTTCGTTTGAGCTGAAAAGTGACTGCCCTTAAATGAAACGAAGTCTTGCTTGTAGGAAGACTCAGAGCCTGGGATTTAACTCCATTTCTGAAGGCAAACACACAGCATAGTTCTCATCCATGGATCAAACTCTGCTTTAGAAACAAGCACGCTCTTGCTTTCTAGAGTCTCTAAGACAGCAGGAAACGTGAGTGTGCTGAGAACAAAAGAACGGTGTTCCCTACACATACGGACCACATCTAGTCCAACTCTTCTTCTGAAACTGATACAAAGCACTGGTCCTCTAACATCCAATGCTTGTCAGTAAAGATGAGAAACGTGTGAGCTTCTTGAACGATGTAGTTCGTTTGAGCAGAAAAGTGACTGCCCTTACCTGAAACGAATTCTTGCTTGTAGGAAGACTCAGAGCCTGGGATTTAACTCCATTTCTGATGTGAAACACACAGCAGTGTTCTCATCCATTGATCACACTCTGCTTTAGAGCGAGAAGCACACTCTTGCTTTCTAAAGTCTCTAAGACAGCAGGAAACGTGAGTGTGCTGACAACAAAAGAACGGTGTTTCCTACACATAGGGACCATATCTAGTCCAACTCTGCTTCTGAAACAGATACAAAGCACTGGTCCTCTAACATCCAATGCTTGTCAGTTAAGATGAGAAACGTGTGAGCTTCGTAAACGATGTAGTTCCTTTGAACTGAAAAGTGACTGCCCTTACATGAAACGAAGTCTTGCTTGTAGTAAGACACAGAGCCTGGGATTTAAGTCCATTTCTGAAGGGAAACACACAGCATAGTTCTCATCCATGGATCACACTCTGCTTTAGAGCGAGAAGCACACTCTTGCTTTCTAGAGTCTCTAAGACAGCAGGAAATCTGAGTGTGCCCAGAACAAAAGAACAGTGTTTCCTACACATATGGACCATATCTAGTCCAAATCTGCTTCTGAAACTGATACAAAGCACTAACACTCTAACTTCCAATGCTTGTCAGTTAAGATGAGAAATGTGTGAGCTCAATGAATGATGTAGTTCATTTGAGCAGAAAAGTTACTGCCCTTACCTGAAACGAAGTCTTGCTTGTAGGAAGACTCAGAGCCTGGGATTTAACTCCATTTCTGAAGGCAAACACACAGCATAGTTCTCATCCATGGATCACACTCTGCTTTAGAAAGAAGCACGCTCTTGCTTTCTAGAGTCTCTAAGACAGCAGGAAACGTGAGTGTGCTGAGAACAAAAGAACGGTGTTTCCTACACATACAGACCACATCTAGTCCAACTCTTCTTCTGAAACTGATACAAAGCACTGGTCCTCTAACATCCAATGCTTGTCAGTTAAGATGAGAAACGTGTGAGCTTCGTGAACGATATAGTTCGTTTGAGCAGAAAAGTGACTGCCCTTACCTGAAACGAAGTCTTGCTTGTAGGAAGACTCAGAGCCTGGGATTTAACTCCATTTCTGATGTGAAACACACAGCAGTGTTCTCATCCATGGATCAAACTCTGCTTTAAGCGAGAAGCACGCTCTTGCTTTCTAAAGTCTCTAAGACAGCAGGAAACGTGAGTGTGCTGACAACAAGAGAACGGTGTTTCCTACACATAGGGACCATATCTAGTCCACTCTGCTTCTGAAAAAGATACAAAGCACTGGTCCTCTAACATCCAATGCTTGTCAGTTAAGATGAGAAACGTGTGAGCTTCGTAAACGATGTAGTTCCTTAAAGCAGAAAAGTGACTGCCCTTACCTGAAACGAAGTCTTGCTTGTAGGGAGACACAGAGCATGGGATTTAACTCCATTTCTGAAGTGAAACACACAGCATAATCTCATCCATGGATCACACTCTGTTTTAGAGCAAGAAGCACGTTCTTGCTTTCTAGAGTCTCTAAGACAGCAGGAAACGTGAGTGTGCTGAGAACAAAAGAACGGTGTTTCCTACACATATGGACCATATCTAGTCCAAATCTGCTTCTGAAACTGATACAAAGCACTGACCCTCTAACTTCCAATGGTTGTCAGTTAAGAAGAGAAACGTGTGAGCTCAGTGAACGATGTAGTTCGTTTGAGCAGAAAAGTGACTGCTCTTACCTGAAACGAAGTCTTGCTTGTAAGAAGACTCAGAGCCTGGGATTTAACTCCATTTCTGAAGGCAAACACATAGCATAGTTCTCATCCATGGATCACACTCTGCTTTAGAGCGAGAAGCACGCTCTTGCTTTCTAGAGTCTCTAAGACAGCAGGAAACGTGAGTGTGCTGAGAAAAAAAGAACGGTGTTTCCTACACATACGGACCATATCTAGTCCAACTTTTCTTCTGAAACTGATACAAAGCACTGGTCCTCGAACATCCAATGCTTGTCAGTTAAGATGAGAAACGTTTGATCTTCATGAACGATGTAGTTCCTTTTAGCAGAAAAGTGACTGCCCTTACCTGAAACGATGTCTTGCTTGTAGGGAGACACAGAGCATATGATATAACTCCATTTCTGAAGTGAAACACACAGCATAGTCTCATCCATTGATCACACTCTGTTTTAGAGTGAGAAGCACGCTCTTGCTTTCTAGAGTCTTTAAGACAGCAGGAAACGTGAGTGTGCCCAGAACAAAAGAACGGTGTTTCCTACACATATGGACCATATCTAGTCCAAATCTGCTTCTGAAACTGATACAAAGCACTGGTCCTCTAACATCCAATGCTTGTCAGTAAAGATGAGAAACGTGTGAGCTTCTTGAACGATGTAGTTCGTTTGAGCAGAAAAGTGACTGCCCTTACCTGAAACGAATTCTTGCTTGTAGGAAGACTCAGAGCCTGGGATTTAACTCCAATTCTGATGTGAAACACACAGCAGTGTTCTCATCCATGGATCACACTCTGCTTTAGAGCGAGAAGCACACTCTAGCTTTCTAGAGTCTCTAATACAGCAGGAATTCTTAGTGTGCCCAGAACAAAGAACGGTGTTTCCTACACATATGGACCATATGTAGTCCAAATCTGCTTCTGAAACTGATACAAAGCACTGACCCTCTAACATCCAATTCTTGTCATTTAAGATTAGAAACGTGTGAGCTTTGTGAACGATGTAGTTAGTTTGAGCAGAAAAGTGACTGCCCTTACCTGAATTGAAGTCTTGCTTGTAGAAAGACTCAGAGCCTGTGATTTAACTCCATTTCTGAAGTAAATCACACAGCAGTGTAATCATCCATTGATCACACTCTGCTTTAGAACAAGAAGCACGCTCTTGCTTTCTAGACTCTCTAAGACAGCAGGAAACGTGAGTGTGCTGAGAACAAAAGAACGGTGTTTCCTACACATAGGGACCATATCTAGTCCAACTCTGCTTCTGAAACAGATACAAAGCACTGGTCCTCTAACATCCAATGCTTGTCAGTTAAGATGAGAAACGTGTGAGCTTCGTAAACGATGTAGTTCCTTTGAGCTGAAAAGTGACTGCCCTTACCTGAAACGAAGTCTTGCTTGTAGGGAGACACAGAGCATGGGATTTTACTCCATTTGTGAAGTGAAACACACAGCATAGTCTCATCCATTGATCACCCTCTGCGTTAGAACAAGAAGCATGCTCTTGCTTTCTAGAGTCTCTAAGACAGCAGGAAACGTGAGTTTGCTTAGAACAAAAGAACGGTGTTTCCTACACATATGGACAATATCTAGTCGAAATCTGCTTCTGAAACTGATACAAAGCACTGGTCCTCTAACATCCAATGCTTATCTGTTAAGATGAGAAACGTGTGAGCTCCGTGAAAGATGTAGTTCGTTTGAGCTGAAAAGTGACTGCCCTTACCTGAAACGAAGTCTTGCTTGTAGGAAGACTCAGAACCTGGGATTTAACTCCATTTCTGAAGGCAAACACACAGCATAGTTCTCATCCATGGATCACACTCTGCTTTAGAGCGAGAAGCACGCTCTTGCTTTCTAGAGTCTCTAAGACAGCAGGAAACGTGAGTGTGCTGAGAACAAAAGAACGGTGTTTCCTACACATACGGACCATATCTAGTCCAACTCTTCTTCTGAAACTGATACAAAGCACTGGTCCTCTAAAATCCAATGCTTGTCAGTTAAGATGAGAAATGTGTGAGCTTTGTGAATGATGTAGTTCCTTTGAACTGAAAAGTGACTGCCCTTACATGAAACAAAGTCATGCTTGTAGTAAGACGCAGAGCCTGGGATTTAAGTCCATTTCTGAAGGAAAACGCACAGCATAGTTCTCATCCATGGATCACACTCTGCTTTAGAAAGAAGCACGCTCTTGCTTTCTAGAGTCTCTAAGACAGCAGGAAACGTGAGTGTGCTGAGAACAAAAGAACGGTGTTCCCTACACATACGGACCACATCTAGTCCAACTCTTCTTCTGAAACTGATACAAAGCACTGGTCCTCTAACATCCAATGCTTGTCAGTAAAGATGAGAAACGTGTGAGCTTCTTGAACGATGTAGTTCGTTTGAGCAGAAAAGTGACTGCCCTTACCTGAAACGAATTCTTGCTTGTAGGAAGACTCAGAGCCTGGGATTTAACTCCATTTCTGATGTGAAACACACAGCAGTGTTCTCATCCATTGATCACACTCTGCTTTAGAGCGAGAAGCACACTCTTGCTTTCTAAAGTCTCTAAGACAGCAGGAAACGTGAGTGTGCTGACAACAAAAGAACGGTGTTTCCTACACATAGGGACCATATCTAGTCCAACTCTGCTTCTGAAACAGATACAAAGCACTGGTCCTCTAACATCCAATGCTTGTCAGTTAAGATGAGAAACGTGTGAGCTTCGTAAACGATGTAGTTCCTTTGAACTGAAAAGTGACTGCCCTTACATGAAACGAAGTCTTGCTTGTAGTAAGACACAGAGCCTGGGATTTAAGTCCATTTCTGAAGGGAAACACACAGCATAGTTCTCATCCATGGATCACACTCTGCTTTAGAGCGAGAAGCACACTCTTGCTTTCTAGAGTCTCTAAGACAGCAGGAAATCTGAGTGTGCCCAGAACAAAAGAACAGTGTTTCCTACACATATGGACCATATCTAGTCCAAATCTGCTTCTGAAACTGATACAAAGCACTGACCCTCTAACATCCAATTCTTGTCATTTAAGATTAGAAACGTGTGAGCTTTGTGAACGATGTAGTTAGTTTGAGCAGAAAAGTGACTGCCCTTACCTGAATTGAAGTCTTGCTTGTAGAAAGACTCAGAGCCTGTGATTTAACTCCATTTCTGAAGTAAATCACACAGCAGTGTAATCATCCATTGATCACACTCTGCTTTAGAACAAGAAGCACGCTCTTGCTTTCTAGACTCTCTAAGACAGCAGGAAACGTGAGTGTGCTGAGAACAAAAGAACGGTGTTTCCTACACATAGGGACCATATCTAGTCCAAATCTGCTTCTGAAACAGATACAAAGCACTGGTCCTCTAACATCCAATGCTTGTCAGTTAAGATGAGAAACGTGTGAGCTTCGTAAACGATGTAGTTCCTTTGAGCTGAAAAGTGACTGCCCTTACCTGAAACGAAGTCTTGCTTGTAGGGAGACACAGAGCATGGGATTTTACTCCATTTGTGAAGTGAAACACACAGCATAGTCTCATCCATTGATCACCCTCTGCGTTAGAACAAGAAGCATGCTCTTGCTTTCTAGAGTCTCTAAGACAGCAGGAAACGTGAGTTTGCTTAGAACAAAAGAACGGTGTTTCCTACACATATGGACAATATCTAGTCGAAATCTGCTTCTGAAACTGATACAAAGCACTGGTCCTCTAACATCCAATGCTTGTCTGTTAAGATGAGAAACGTGTGAGCTCTGTGAAAGATGTAGTTCGTTTGAGCTGAAAAGTGACTGCCCTTACCTGAAACGAAGTCTTGCTTGTAGTAAGACACAGAGCCTGGGATTTAAGTCCATTTCTGAAGGGAAACACACAGCATAGTTCTCATCCATGGATCACACTCTGCTTTAGAGCGAGAAGCACACTCTTGCTTTCTAGAGTCTCTAAGACAGCAGGAAATCTGAGTGTGCCCAGAACAAAAGAACGGTGTTTCCTACACATATGGACCATATCTAGTCCAAATCTGCTTCTGAAACTGATACAAAGCACTGACACTCTAACTTCCAATGCTTGTCAGTTAAGATGAGAAACGTGTGAGCTCAGTGAATGATGTAGTTCGTTTGAGCAGAAAAGTGACTGCCCTGAAATGAAACGAAGTCTTGCTTGTAGGAAGACTCAGAACCTGGGATTTAACTCCATTTCTGAAGGCAAACACACAGCATAGTTCTCATCCATGGATCACACTCTGCTTTAGAAAGAAGCACGCTCTTGCTTTCTAGAGTCTCTAAGACAGCAGGAAACGTGAGTGTGCTGAGAACAAAAGAACGGTGTTTCCTACACATACAGACCACATGTAGTCCAACTCTTCTTCTGAAACTGATACAAAGCACTGGTCCTCTAACATCCAATGCTTGTCAGTTAAGATGAGAAACGTGTGAGCTTCGTGAACGATATAGTTCGTTTGAGCAGAAAAGTGACTGCCCTTACCTGAAACGAAGTCTTGCTTGTAGGAAGACTCAGAGCCTGGGATTTAACTCCATTTCTGATGTGAAACACACAGCAGTGTTCTCATCCATGGATCAAACTCTGCTTTAAGCGAGAAGCACGCTCTTGCTTTCTAAAGTCTCTAAGACAGCAGGAAACGTGAGTGTGCTGACAACAAGAGAACGGTGTTTCCTACACATAGGGACCATATCTAGTCCACTCTGCTTCTGAAAAAGATACAAAGCACTGGTCCTCTAACATCCAATGCTTGTCAGTTAAGATGAGAAACGTGTGAGCTTCGTAAACGATGTAGTTCCTTAAAGCAGAAAAGTGACTGCCCTTACCTGAAACGAAGTCTTGCTTGTAGGGAGACACAGAGCATGGGATTTAACTCCATTTCTGAAGTGAAACACACAGCATAATCTCATCCATGGATCACACTCTGTTTTAGAGCAAGAAGCACGTTCTTGCTTTCTAGAGTCTCTAAGACAGCAGGAAACGTGAGTGTGCTGAGAACAAAAGAACGGTGTTTCCTACACATATGGACCATATCTAGTCCAAATCTGCTTCTGAAACTGATACAAAGCACTGACCCTCTAACTTCCAATGCTTGTCAGTTAAGAAGAGAAACGTGTGAGCTCAGTGAAAGATGTAGTTCGTTTGAGCAGAAAAGTGACTGCTCTTACCTGAAACGAAGTCTTGCTTGTAAGAAGACTCAGAGCCTGGGATTTAACTCCATTTCTGAAGGCAAACACATAGCATAGTTCTCATCCATGGATCACACTCTGCTTTAGAGCGAGAAGCACGCTCTTGCTTTCTAGAGTCTCTAAGACAGCAGGAAACGTGAGTGTGCTGAGAAAAAAAGAACGGTGTTTCCTACACATACGGACCATATCTAGTCCAACTTTTCTTCTGAAACTGATACAAAGCACTGGTCCTCGAACATCCAATGCTTGTCAGTTAAGATGAGAAACGTTTGATCTTCATGAACGATGTAGTTCCTTTTAGCAGAAAAGTGACTGCCCTTACCTGAAACGAAGTCTTGCTTGTAGGGAGACACAGAGCATATGATATAACTCCATTTCTGAAGTGAAACACACAGCATAGTCTCATCCATTGATCACACTCTGTTTTAGAGTGAGAAGCACGCTCTTGCTTTCTAGAGTCTCTAAGACAGCAGGAAACGTGAGTGTGCCCAGAACAAAAGAACGGTGTTTCCTACACATATGGACCATATCTAGTCCAAATCTGCTTCTGAAACTGATACAAAGCACTGGTCCTCTAACATCCAATGCTTGTCAGTAAAGATGAGAAACGTGTGAGCTTCTTGAACGATGTAGTTCGTTTGAGCAGAAAAGTGACTGCCCTTACCTGAAACGAATTCTTGCTTGTAGGAAGACTCAGAGCCTGGGATTTAACTCCAATTCTGATGTGAAACACACAGCAGTGTTCTCATCCATGGATCACACTCTGCTTTAGAGCGAGAAACACACTCTAGCTTTCTAGAGTCTCTAATACAGCAGGAATTCTTAGTGTGCCCAGAACAAAGAACGGTGTTTCCTACACATATGGACCATATGTAGTCCAAATCTGCTTCTGAAACTGATACAAAGCACTGACCCTCTAACATCCAATTCTTGTCATTTAAGATTAGAAACGTGTGAGCTTCGTGAACGATGTAGTTAGTTTGAGCAGAAAAGTGACTGCCCTTACCTGAATTGAAGTCTTGCTTGTAGAAAGACTCAGCGCCTGTGATTTAACTCCATTTCTGAAGTAAATCACACAGCAGTGTAATCATCCATTGATCACACTCTGCTTTAGAACAAGAAGCACGCTCTTGCTTTCTAGACTCTCTAAGACAGCAGGAAACGTGAGTGTGCTGAGAACAAAAGAACGGTGTTTCCTACACATAGGGACCATATCTAGTCCAACTCTGCTTCTGAAACAGATACAAAGCACTGGTCCTCTAACATCCAATGCTTGTCAGTTAAGATGAGAAACGTGTGAGCTTCGTAAACGATGTAGTTCCTTTGAGCTGAAAAGTGACTGCCCTTACCTGAAACGAAGTCTTGCTTGTAGGGAGACACAGAGCATGGGATTTTACTCCATTTGTGAAGTGAAACACACAGCATAGTCTCATCCATTGATCACCCTCTGCGTTAGAACAAGAAGCATGCTCTTGCTTTCTAGAGTCTCTAAGACAGCAGGAAACGTGAGTTTGCTTAGAACAAAAGAACGGTGTTTCCTACACATATGGACAATATCTAGTCGAAATCTGCTTCTGAAACTGATACAAAGCACTGGTCCTCTAACATCCAATGCTTGTCTGTTAAGATGAGAAACGTGTGAGCTCCGTGAAAGATGTAGTTCGTTTGAGCTGAAAAGTGACTGCCCTTACCTGAAACGAAGTCTTGCTTGTAGGAAGACTCAGAACCTGGGATTTAACTCCATTTCTGAAGGCAAACACACAGCATAGTTCTCATCCATGGATCACACTCTGCTTTAGAGCGAGAAGCACGCTCTTGCTTTCTAGAGTCTCTAAGACAGCAGGAAACGTGAGTGTGCTGAGAACAAAAGAACGGTGTTTCCTACACATACGGACCATATCTAGTCCAACTCTTCTTCTGAAACTGATACAAAGCACTGGTCCTCTAAAATCCAATGCTTGTCAGTTAAGATGAGAAATGTGTGAGCTTTGTGAATGATGTAGTTCCTTTGAACTGAAAAGTGACTGCCCTTACATGAAACAAAGTCTTGCTTGTAGTAAGACACAGAGCCTGGGATTTAAGTCCATTTCTGAAGGGAAACACACAGCATAGTTCTCATCCATGGATCACACTCTGCTTTAGAGCGAGAAGCACACTCTTGCTTTCTAGAGTCTCTAAGACAGCAGGAAATCTGAGTGTGCCCAGAACAAAAGAACGGTGTTTCCTACACATATGGACCATATCTAGTCCAAATCTGCTTCTGAAACTGATACAAAGCACTGACACTCTAACTTCCAATGCTTGTCAGTTAAGATGAGAAACGTGTGAGCTCAGTGAATGATGTAGTTCGTTTGAGCAGAAAAGTGACTGCCCTTAAATGAAACGAAGTCTTGCTTGTAGGAAGACTCAGAGCCTGGGATTTAACTCCATTTCTGAAGGCAAACACACAGCATAGTTCTCATCCATGGATCACACTCTGTTTTAGAGCGAGAAGCACGCTCTTGCTTTCTAGAGTCTCTAAGACAGCAGGAAACGTGAGTGTGCTGAGAACAAAAGAACGGTGTTCCGTACACATACGGACCACATCTAGTCCAACTCTTCTTCTGAAACTGATACAAAGCACTGGTCCTCTAACATCCAATGCTTGTCAGTAAAGATGAGAAACGTGTGAGCTTCTTGAACGATGTAGTTCGTTTGAGCAGAAAAGTGACTGCCCTTACCTGAAACGAATTCTTGCTTGTAGGAAGACTCAGAGCCTGGGATTTAACTCCATTTCTGATGTGAAACACACAGCAGTGTTCTCATCCATGGATCACACTCTGCTTTAGAGCGAGAAGCACACTCTTGCTTTCTAAAGTCTCTAAGACAGCAGGAAACGTGAGTGTGCTGACAACAAAAGAAAGGTGTTTCCTACACATAGGGACCATATCTAGTCCAATTCTGCTTCTGAAACAGATACAAAGCACTGGTCCTCTAACATCCAATGCTTGTCAGTTAAGATGAGAAACGTGTGAGCTTCGTAAACGATGTAGTTCCTTTGAACTGAAAAGTGCCTGCCCTTACATGAAACGAAGTCTTGCTTGTAGTAAGACACAGAGCCTGGGATTTAAGTCCATTTCTGAAGGGAAACACACAGCATAGTTCTCATCCATGGATCACACTCTGCTTTAGAGCGAGAAGCACACTCTTGCTTTCTAGAGTCTCTAAGACAGCAGGAAATCTGAGTGTGCCCAGAACAAAAGAACGGTGTTTCCTACACATATGGACCATATCTAGTCCAAATCTGCTTCTGAAACTGATACAAAGCACTAACACTCTAACTTCCAATGCTTGTCAGTTAAAATGAGAAATGTGTGAGCTCAATGAATGATGTAGTTCGTTTGAGCAGAAAAGTTACTGCCCTTACCTGAAACGAAGTCTTGCTTGTAGGAAGACTCAGAGCCTGGGATTTAACTCCATTTCTGAAGGCAAACACACAGCATAGTTCTCATCCATGGATCACACTCTGCTTTAGAAAGAAGCACGCTCTTGCTTTCTAGAGTCTCTAAGACAGCAGGAAACGTGAGTGTGCTGAGAACAAAAGAACGGTGTTTCCTACACATACAGACCACATCTAGTCCAACTCTTCTTCTGAAACTGATACAAAGCACTGGTCCTCTAACATCCAATGCTTGTCAGTTAAGATGAGAAACGTGTGAGCTTCGTGAACGATATAGTTCGTTTGAGCAGAAAAGTGACTGCCCTTACCTGAAACGAAGTCTTGCTTGTAGGAAGACTCAGAGCCTGGGATTTAACTCCATTTCTAATGTGAAACACACAGCAGTGTTCTCATCCATGGATCATACTCTGCTTTAAGCGAGAAGCACGCTCTTGCTTTCTAAAGTCTCTAAGACAGCAGGAAACGTGAGTGTGCTGACAACAAGAGAACGGTGTTTCCTACACATAGCGACCATATCTAGTCCACTCTGCTTCTGAAAAAGATACAAAGGACTGGTCTTCTAACATCCAATGCTTGTCAGTTAAGATGAGAAACGTGTGAGCTTCGTAAACGATGTAGTTCCTTAAAGCAGAAAAGTGACTGCCCTTACCTGAAACGAAGTCTTGCTTGTAGGGAGACACAGAGCATGGGATTTAACTCCATTTCTGAAGTGAAACACACAGCATAATCTCATCCATGGATCACACTCTGTTTTAGAGCAAGAAGCACGTTCTTGCTTTCTAGAGTCTCTAAGACAGCAGGAAACGTGAGTGTGCTGAGAACAAAAGAACGGTGTTTCCTACACATATGGACCATATCTAGTCCAAATCTGCTTCTGAAACTGATACAAAGCACTGACCCTCTAACTTCCAATGCTTGTCAGTTAAGAAGAGAAACGTGTGAGCTCAGTGAACGATGTAGTTCGTTTGAGCAGAAAAGTGACTGCTCTTACCTGAAACGAAGTCTTGCTTGTAAGAAGACTCAGAGCCTGGGATTTAACTCCATTTCTGAAGGCAAACACATAGCATAGTTCTCATCCATGGATCACACTCTGCTTTAGAGCGAGAAGCACGCTCTTGCTTTCTAGAGTCTCTAAGACAGCAGGAAACGTGAGTGTGCTGAGAACAAAAGAACGGTGTTTCCTACACATATGGACCATATCTAGTCCAACTCTTCTTCTGAAACTGATACAAAGCACTGGTCCTCTAACATCCAATGCTTGTCAGTAAAGATGAGAAACGTGTGAGCTTCTTGAACGATGTAGTTCGTTTGAGCAGAAAAGTGACTGCCCTTACCTGAAACGAATTCTTGCTTGTAGGAAGACTCAGAGCCTGGGATTTAACTCCAATTCTGATGTGAAACACACAGCAGTGTTCTCATCCATGGATCACACTCTGCTTTAGAGCGAGAAGCACACTCTAGCTTTCTAGAGTCTCTAATACAGCAGGAATTCTTAGTGTGCCCAGAACAAAGAACGGTGTTTCCTACACATATGGACCATATGTAGTCCAAATCTGCTTCTGAAACTGATACAAAGCACTGACCCTCTAACATCCAATTCTTGTCATTTAAGATTAGAAACGTGTGAGCTTCGTGAACGATGTAGTTGGTTTGAGCAGAAAAGTGACTGCCCTTACCTGAATTGAAGTCTTGCTTGTAGAAAGACTCAGAGCCTGTGATTTAACTCCATTTCTGAAGTAAATCACACAGCAGTGTAATCATCCATTGATCACACTCTGCTTTAGAACAAGAAGCACGCTCTTGCTTTCTAGACTCTCTAAGACAGCAGGAAACGTGAGTGTGCTGAGAACAAAAGAACGGTGTTTCCTACACAAAGGGACCATATCTAGTCCAACTCTGCTTCTGAAACAGATACAAAGCACTGGTCCTCTACCATCCAATGCTTGTCTGTTAAGATGAGAAACGTGTGAGCTTCGTGAAATATGTAGTTCCTTTGAGCAGAAAAGTGACTGCCCATACCTGAAACGAAGTCTTGCTTGTAGGAAGACATAGAGCCTGGGATTTAACTCCATTTCTGAAGTGAAACACACAGCATAGTGTCATCCATGGATCACACTCTGATTTAGAGCGAGAAGCACGCTCTTGCTTTCTACAGTCTCTAATACAGCAGGAAACGTGAGTGTGCCCAGAACAAAAGATCAGTGTTTCCTACACATATGGACCATATGTAGTCCAAATCTGCTTCTGAAACTGATACAAAGCACTGGTCCTCTAACATCCAATGCTTGTCAGTTAAGATGAGAAACGTGTGAGCTTCGTGAACGATATAGTTCGTTTGAGCAGAAAAGTGACTGCCCTTACCTGAAACGAAGTCTTGCTTGTAGGAAGACTCAGAGCCTGGGATTTAACTCCATTTCTAATGTGAAACACACAGCAGTGTTCTCATCCATGGATCATACTCTGCTTTAAGCGAGAAGCACGCTCTTGCTTTCTAAAGTCTCTAAGACAGCAGGAAACGTGAGTGTGCTGACAACAAGAGAACGGTGTTTCCTACACATAGCGACCATATCTAGTCCACTCTGCTTCTGAAAAAGATACAAAGCACTGGTCCTCTAACATCCAATGCTTGTCAGTTAAGATGAGAAACGTGTGAGCTTCGTAAACGATGTAGTTCCTTAAAGCAGAAAAGTGACTGCCCTTACCTGAAACGAAGTCTTGCTTGTAGGGAGACACAGAGCATGGGATTTAACTCCATTTCTGAAGTGAAACACACAGCATAATCTCATCCATGGATCACACTCTGTTTTAGAGCAAGAAGCACGTTCTTGCTTTCTAGAGTCTCTAAGACAGCAGGAAACGTGAGTGTGCTGAGAACAAAAGAACGGTGTTTCCTACACATATGGACCATATCTAGTCCAAATCTGCTTCTGAAACTGATACAAAGCACTGACCCTCTAACTTCCAATGCTTGTCAGTTAAGAAGAGAAACGTGTGAGCTCAGTGAACGATGTAGTTCGTTTGAGCAGAAAAGTGACTGCTCTTACCTGAAACGAAGTCTTGCTTGTAAGAAGACTCAGAGCCTGGGATTTAACTCCATTTCTGAAGGCAAACACATAGCATAGTTCTCATCCATGGATCACACTCTGCTTTAGAGCGAGAAGCACGCTCTTGCTTTCTAGAGTCTCTAAGACAGCAGGAAACGTGAGTGTGCTGAGAACAAAAGAACGGTGTTTCCTACACATATGGACCATATCTAGTCCAACTCTGCTTCTTAAACTGATACAAAGCACTGGTCCTCTAACATCCAATGCTTGTCAGTAAAGATGAGAAACGTGTGAGCTTCTTGAACGATGTAGTTCGTTTGAGCAGAAAAGTGACTGCCCTTACCTGAAACGAATTCTTGCTTGTAGGAAGACTCAGAGCCTGGGATTTAACTCCAATTCTGATGTGAAACACACAGCAGTGTTCTCATCCATGGATCACACTCTGCTTTAGAGCAAGAAGCACACTCTAGCTTTCTAGAGTCTCTAATACAGCAGGAATTCTTAGTGTGCCCAGAACAAAGAACGGTGTTTCCTACACATATGGACCATATGTAGTCCAAATCTGCTTCTGAAACTGATACAAAGCACTGACCCTCTAACATCCAATTCTTGTCATTTAAGATTAGAAACGTGTGAGCTTCGTGAACGATGTAGTTGGTTTGAGCAGAAAAGTGACTGCCCTTACCTGAATTGAAGTCTTGCTTGTAGAAAGACTCAGAGCCTGTGATTTAACTCCATTTCTGAAGTAAATCACACAGCAGTGTAATCATCCATTGATCACACTCTGCTTTAGAACAAGAAGCACGCTCTTGCTTTCTAGACTCTCTAAGACAGCAGGAAACGTGAGTGTGCTGAGAACAAAAGAACGGTGTTTCCTACACAAAGGGACCATATCTAGTCCAACTCTGCTTCTGAAACAGATACAAAGCACTGGTCCTCTACCATCCAATGCTTGTCTGTTAAGATGAGAAACGTGTGAGCTTCGTGAAATATGTAGTTCCTTTGAGCAGAAAAGTGACTGCCCTTACCTGAAACGAAGTCTTGCTTGTAGGAAGACATAGAGCCTGGGATTTAACTCCATTTCTGAAGTGAAACACACAGCATAGTGTCATCCATGGATCACACTCTGATTTAGAGCGAGAAGCACGCTCTTGCTTTCTACAGTCTCTAATACAGCAGGAAACGTGAGTGTGCCCAGAACAAAAGATCAGTGTTTCCTACACATATGGACCATATGTAGTCCAAATCTGCTTCTGAAACTGATACAAAGCACTGGTCCTCTAACATCCAATGCTTGTCAGTTAAGATGAGAAACGTGTGAGCTTCGTGAACGATGTAGTTCGTTTGAGCAGAAAACTGACTGCCCTTACCTGAAACGAAGTCTTGCTTGTAGGAAGACTCAGAGCCTGGGATTTAACTCCATTTCTAATGTGAAACACACAGCAGTGTTCTCATCCATGGATCATACTCTGCTTTAAGCGAGAAGCACGCTCTTGCTTTCTAAAGTCTCTAAGACAGCAGGAAACGTGAGTGTGCTGACAACAAGAGAACGGTGTTTCC